>JAIUCT010000010.1:6796845-6827322 GCA_021307375.1 Tetraneura akinire
ATGTACAATCTATGGAAATTATGTACAATCTATGGAAATTATGTACATTCTATGGAAATTATGTACATTCTATGGAAATTATATGTACATTCTATGGAAATTATGTACATTCTATGGAAATTATGTACAATCTATGGAAATTATGTACAATCTATGGAAATTATTGTCATCTGACATTTCGGGGGGGCTTAAGCCCGAAAGCCCCCCCTGGCGTCGGCACTGACCTATTCAGATACCGACACCATCGTCGGCATGGCTCTAGTCGAATGCTTTCGCTATCTTCGTTATTGTCTTCGTCGAATGCCGCCGCTAAGGTCGATGTCCTAGTACGGTCTTCGGTCTTCGTCGAAAAAATGAGTTTTTTCTCTATGGTCAAAGTCTCTAACTTCAACGGTTCTGCAGTTAAATCGACTTTGAAAAGTTGAAAATCCGAATAACTCGATAACCGTTATACTTAGAGACTTTTACTTAAGAATTAAAAATTATTTTTTCGGTGAGGTAAAGAGTTCTTCAAAGTTTCAAAAAGATCGGTCCGTTATTAAAACAGTTTTTTTTTTTTTTTAAAAAAAAATACGTAATCGTAATACGTGTTTTAAAAAAAAATAAAATAAACCGATCTTTTTGAAACTTTCAGGTAAATTTACTGTTGGATTCCAACTTTTCGGGAAAGTATTTTTAATTATTGATTATTGTTGGAGGAATAATAAATCATGGGAACCATATAATTTACTGGAATCATTTTTTTCGGAAAAGAAACTTACAGAAACATTTCGGGACAAATATTATGTTTATATTATAAATGTATATTGCCATATTAGTATATAAATTTATTTATTCGTAATTATATTCAATATGTATATTAGTATCTGGCTTTTATAATCATTCCCTATTGGCTATTACAGTATTACACACCGAAGGTGGTTTTCCATATCAAATCGAGGGATATTTCGTTTTCCGCCGAGGAGCGTAGCGACGAGGCCACACAAAAATACTTTTTTTTAAAAAAAAAAAAAAAAATACACTTTTCTGGCCAAAAAAGTGTCTTCACTTCTTCAGACATAAAAAACAAAAAAAAAGACACCCATCACTACATCATTGTAAAACCAACGCTCAGAAATCAGAATCTAAAAATAAATAATATTATATCATGAACGTTTGTATGAATGAATGAAAGAATGTACTTTTTATAATTTTATTAATTTCTAGTATTGAATTTTGAGTTATTTTAAGTACAATGGTAATACATTTTATTTTTTTAATATTATTTATTTTACATAATAGGTATTAAATTATTAAAAACTTTTATTTTATATAAATTTGTGTAGGTACAACTAATAGTTACCCTTACCAAATATCCAAGATCTAACACAACTTTGCCTTACAAATATAATAAAATTTCATATTATAAATTTTTTTTATTGCTGGTTTATTGAGTTCTTGTTTTTCTATAGATCTATAGTGGTATAAGGTCTATGCCATGACAAATTAAATAGGTATGTCAGCAACTTTCTTAAAATGGTTATCATTGCGCATCCCCATTACATATGATACTTTATGTGTACTCGTAGTTCTCCACATTTCATTGGTTGTTATTAATATTGGCGCCAAAACAACAATTCCATCATGACAAATTCCATTAAAATAAATAAATAAATTAAATAAAATTTAATAAATTAAAAAAAATAAATTAAATTAATTCTAATTTTAAATACCTAATAAATGACAATATTGAATTCTTTTTTCATTTAAGTTCAAAATTGACAATTTAAAAAATTTAAAATGCCCTTGTGTGTGTTTGATGGTTGTTTAAGTGGTTCAAAAAAAAAGGAGTACCTAAAAACCCTAATGTGGTATTACATAGGTTCCCCAAGAATTCTTATATGAGAACAATGTGGCAAAAACAAATTAATAAAGATAAAATTAATTTTGATTCAGGTAGTTTAATATTACTTTTATTTTATACTTTTATATTATTAAACATTGATTTTTTTAAAGTCATATTAATCTAATAATCCTTTATGAATTTATTGATACTCAAATGTATAACATTTTTAACAAACTTTTAGCTGTGGTCTGCTCATTACATTTTAAATTTAGTGATTATTATATTCCAAAAATACCGAAAAAACAAAAGTATAGTCGATTACTAAAAAAAGATGCTATACCATTAAAGTAATAATTACAGTATAATAATTAGAACTAAATTATCAATTATAATTTTTTATTGATTTGAGATATACATTATTTTTAAAGTTCTCGTGGGATTGATTTCAATTATGTAAATACAGCAACCCCTGAAACTTTTGTGACAGAAATATGGACTTCAGCTGGGACATTTTCTGTGTATGAATACTACTAATTACTATACATCATTTAACTGTTTATTTATGTTTCTTATATGCCAAGACAATTTTATTTTGTGGAGAACAAAGTTATATAGTAAAATATAATTGGAAAGAGGCGAGTATTTCAATAGTTTAAATTACAATTATATAATATACCAAAAAAATTAAACATTAAACAATAAACAATCTAAAATATCAGATAAAATTAAAAAACTTAAATTTACTAATTAAAACATCAACCATAGATTTAAATGACACTAACAAGTAACAATATAATCATCAGACATCAACTGTAAGTTTTATATACACAATCAATTATAATTTATATTCCTGTACGTTGTACTATTAATTTTATTATTACAGATTTGTAAATGAGAAAAATTTTAAATATTTCAAATTTCAATAATATACAAATATAAATAATAAATATATTATATATTACATTATTATTTTATTACTAGTGCAGTTGTGCACAATCATTAGCCATATCATTTAAATAGTAATATAATATAATATTTTTGTAATAAATGAACAGCCAATCACAATTGGAGAACTACGCAATAGACGAGGTGAAGGGTGGTAACCCAGCCACATGCGTATCAAAAAGTTGCTGACATACCTATTTAATTTGTCATGGTCTATGCTATTGTTTTATCTTTTATATAGGACGGTATGATGTGGTGGTTACTATGGATAATTCCCATAGACCTATAAACTAGTTATACTTAGTTACTTAGTTTATAGGTCTATGATAATTCCTTGAAAAAGATCATGGATGAAAAAATATTTGGAAGAAATATTTTTTGGAATAGACATTTATTGGAAAAAAAAACATTCGGATCAATTATACTTCGGAACAAAAATATTTTGGAACAAATGTTCATCAACGTTGATGTTATCAATGGAAGAAATATTTTTTGGAACAAATGTTTTGTGGAACAAAAGATAACGATCCCTCTATGAGGTTTGAGGTTAACGACCCGTGCACGATTTAAGATATATCTTAAATCGTGGCCCCGTGTGGCCGTGTTATCGTTTTATCATTAAATTAAATAAACGTTATTTTGTAAATATTATTATCAACAAAACAAAACAATATTTTAAATTTTTTATCTTTTTATAATATATTATGTGAATTATTGTGAAATGTTTATTTATTTTTTGTTGTTTTATTTGGTATAAATTAAATATTAAAATTAATTTAGTATATTATATTCATAGTTTTATACAAATACTGTGAAATCTATAATATTATTCTATAAATATGTAACTAAAAAGACAATTGTATGTATAAATAGTCTTTATAGGTCTAATTAATAAGACAATTACATGGACCTGTATGACACAGACAATTCAAAATTGGAATTGGACTACTACTAAAAGTAGGTACTAATCTAGCAATCAATTAATGTAGCTATAACTATTTTGCCATAAGATTTATATTATTATAATATTGTAATAAATGTTTGTTAGTTTTTTTAATGCAATTTTACATAGGTATGTATATGTATAATTTAACAATATGTATGTTAATATAATGTGTTACAATGTTTCATAAACTTATTAATAACTGAATACATTATATCAATTTTTAGATTATTTTCTTTGTGCAATTGTATATTAAGTGATTAATACCATAATGAATCAGTCTGAATACGATGAACATTTTAAATCCATTAGATACCAATTAGATGCACTTGGCTATCGTCAACACATGTCATTTGATTCTTTTAATCTTGTCAGTCAGTTATTAGCAGATCTATTGCATACAACTGATAGCTTAAAACAATACAAAAATATTGCTCAAAACTCGCTAGAAGTTGCACGAAATTTAGAAGCAAAATCTACACCTTATGTACGAGATAATTGTTCACTTATACAAGAATGTAATGAATTGCAAACTAAATTAAAAGAAGTACAAGATAATGAAAAGAGTAAGTAATATTTCATTGTTTTATTTTGTTTTAATATGTATTTACATTTTATTATGAAATAAGTAATAAATAATATATTTTTAGGTATATATAATATGGAGTTTATATAATTGATAGAAAATAACAATTCAAATAAATTATCTTTAATTAACTTTTTTAAAGAAAAGAAAATTAATAATAAAGTATCATTTATTTCTAATAATATCAATATGTTTAGGTATATATGATATTTATCATATTATAATTTTTATTAAATGTTTAATAATTATGGGTTGTCTATTTCTGAGTGATCTGAATAGGCATTTCTACGTTTGGTCTCTGGTAAATGAAGTTTAGGTTTCATCACTGTGTTTCCTTAAATTTTTTTTGTATGGTAGTGTTTAGACCAGAGGCCCGGAACTTTTTCATCTAAATAAATCATTTAAAAAATTACAAATTTATGATTTTTAAAAAACCACATTGATTAAGATAAAAAAACATGTCATAATGCAAAATGATGAATATAATAATATATCAAACAATTTTTACATACATGTTGTATTATTTCCTATATACACGTTAAAAATTAAAATTATTGTGTGATAAGATTAATAATTATACAGTCATTATAGATAAAATATTATTTTATTTTACCAAAAATAAATGTTATTAAATTTATAATGTTGCAAGAAGCCTGAGATTGTATGCTATGGAGCTTCAAGTTCCCGATCCTTAGAATAGGCCGGTCATAATTAATTACATTACTCATACATTGTTTAACTAAGCTTCACGTTTTAGAAAAACCATCTTCAATTTAGTATTATGTGTATCTACTAGTTATACACCATAATATCATATTATTTAAAAGATATAATCAAAATTTAAAAAAACAAGCTTTTAAATTATGCAGTTTTTATAATAATATATTGCACCTATTACCTAATGATTATAATTAGTATAGAAATGTAAATATTATTTTATTTTTATTTTTATTTATTTATTTTTTTTTTTTTTTTGAAGCACTTGAAAATCAAATTTGTGTATTGGAACATGAAAAAAAAGAATTAAAACAAGAAAATGAAGAATTTATTAAAAAAATTAAAGATTTGGAAGATGAAAGTATTTTAAAAAATAATAAACTTTTAGAATTAGGAAATCTTTTTTTGATACCCCAAGTTGAAGTTAAAAGTAATTATTCTACTTAAAGTTAATAGTCATTTAATTACAGTGTTGTTTGTTATTACTTTAGGTAAACAATTTAAATCATTTAGACCTACTATACAAATTCAAAATTCTAATGACTACAATAACAAAGATCAAAATAATAAAAATGAAATTTATCAAAAAAATGTTGAAGATCTTCAACAAGAAATAACACATTTAAAAAAATATATTAGACATATCAAAAATCAGGTAAATTTTATAAATAATTTATATTAATAAGAAATATGAATGATGTTTTTAAATGTAGTTTAGTAAATCATCTAAATTAGAAAGTAACACAAATAAGTATGATGCTAATACATTTATTGATATGAAAGCTGATAATGATGTACTTAGAAGGCAATTGGATGGTAATACATTTTAATTTTGTTAATTAAAATATATATTATTATATTTATATAATTTTTTTTTATATATGTATATAAAGAGGCATTGGCTAATCACAATGAAACAATGTTTCATTTAACTAGAGTTACTGAAGAAAAAAAATCTCTTCAAAATTCTCTTAATGAATATATTAATAATCATTGTAATTGTGATAAGGTATATATAATTTATTAATTTTTTTGTTAGTAAAAATTTATAATGTTTAATATCAAATGATTTTAAGGATATGAGTGTTATATTAGAAAACAACAAACATTTGGTAGAATTAAAATCAAAGAATCAAATTCTTGAGTCTAAAATAAATGAGTATGAAAATAAATTGAAAAATACTCAACAATTTTTAGAAAAGAATAACAATTTCAAAAACACAGGTACATTTAAGTATATTATAATAAATCTACAATTTAATTTACCTTTTTTTGTTCTATAGAAAATGATTTAATGTCAGAAATAGAAAAATTAACCGAAGAAAAACATTTACAACTGCAAAAAATATCACAGCTTGAAGAAGATATACAAAAGTCAAGTAATTTATTTTATAGTTATTATATCAGTAATATATATATATATGTATATATATATATATATTGTATTAAATATTTCATTTATTATTAAAATCAGAAAAAAATAAATTGAGCAAAGAAAACAAATGTACATGTTCTAATATATCAGTTAATGAACTTAAACAAACTTTTGATGTTGAACGGAAAGAGTATGAAAAAAAATTAAAAGAGTTGATTAAATCACAATTAGACCCATTAACCCGTGGAAAGAGATCGAATGATTTAGAAATTGCTGTGAGTAAACTACGAGCAGAACGAGATGAATATCTTTATGAAATCAACTGTTTGAAAAAACAACATAATACAGAAGTAAAATATAGTGCAAATAATAAATTATGTATTTAATTATTAAATTTTTTTTTTAAGATTTTAGATTTTAAAAGAAAAATTGAAGAAATGAAGAAAAATGAGTATGAAAGATTAGATAGGCAATATATCTTAAAACTTCAAAGAGAAAAAGATTCTCTTGCTGAAGAAATAATTGATTTAAAGAAAGAAATTGAATTCTTAAATTGCTTACTCAGAGTAAATGACTTACAATTTGTTTTAAGAGTTCCAATTATTAATAACTATTATCTAGTATTCCAGTATATAATTCTGTTCTATATAGAAAACAAAACAATCTGTGGAGAGTAATGAATACAATGAACGAGAGTATATTAAACAATTAGAACATGAAAAACATCAATTGATTGAAAAACAACGTTCACTCACATGGGAAAGTGCTAACAAATTACATGAATCAGAGAAATATATTAGAGAAATATCTCACTTAAAAGCAGATGTAAAAAAGTACATAGCTATGATGGATGACCAAAAGTAATATTTTTATATAGATTTTATCTAATATAAATTTAAATAAACTATTTTAATAAACATTAGAATTTTACATTACTTTATAGACTTTGCCAAAATCGTCTTGAGCGTGCTTTACAATCTACACAGTTTGCCCAAAATGCTACTGAAGAACAATTAGAAAGAGCACATGCACGAATAGAAGAATTAAAAATAACGAATAATAAACTTAATGATCAATTGATTGATGAACAACAAGAACGGCATAAATTTCACAACAATACAATTGCAATTGATCATCAACGTGATACTTTAACTGTGAGTAAATCAATATACATTTATTATAAATGCAATTAATTGTCACAAATTTATAATTATATTATATTTACCTAATTACTAAATTTACAATAATATTATCAAGCTAATACTAATACTATATTTTTAGAAGTTTTAGGTGATTTTTTGTGTACTGAAAATATTTCTATCACCTCCTCTATCATATTTTTTATGTGTAAAAATAAACTATTTTAATAGTTATTTAACTATTTATGTATTTATTATTTTATACTTTTATATTTATATTGTTTTAAATTTAAATTTTAAGAACCAACTGGACAAACAAAATAAGCGTATTTCTCAATTGGAATCATTGGTCACTGACAAAGAAAATCAAATTCAATCGTTGCATTCAAAGCTTACAGATGCTGCAAAGAAAATTGCGTAAGACTGAATTTAAATTTTATAATTAATGTTAGTCTTGAAACTTGTTTTTTTATAATTTATGATATGTACTTTTATTAATGCATATTTAAGTATTATACATAATAAAGTTTTAGATCTTGAAGTATTATAATTAGTTAATAAACTACTTCAAAATTCTAGAAAATTTAAAGATTGAAATTAAAAAAAATAATAAATAATTCATTAATATGATACAATTTCAATAATAATAATAATAATAATAATAATAATATTGATTTCTATCTTAAAAGATTTCCATGTTAATATTTATTATTTTTAGTGTTATGTAATTTTATAGTACTAATGTAATTAACATATTTTTAAGACTTGATAATAATTAACTATTGTATAATAATAAATAATAATTCAATATTTAATAGAAATGCTTTAAGTTCTCAATCAGAAGCTGAAAAGATGTGTGATCGCTTAAAACTTGAACTTTCCAGTATTAAAACAGAATATAAATTAATTGAAAATAGTACTAGTGGTCAAAATAAAGAAAAGAAGTACGTATATTTTAGTATAATATGAATAATAAGTGTAATTACAGGGTGCACGGAATGCATTTGTTGTACTTCCTGTATTTATCTATTAGATGCAAAAGTAGGTATTTTCGACTAATGATATAAAATGTTTCATTAAATCTTTTATATAATTTATTATCATTTCAACATTTTGGTAAAAACATAACACGAGTGGTGTTTTGGAAAGAGTTTAAATTATTATGATTTTTAATCAATAATATTTTGCATCTCTAAACATTTTATGGAATTACGCCTATGATATATAATAATTAATTATATATTAGGTGTGTATGTATATATATATATACAATTCTTAATTTAGAGTAATAAGACAGGTCTTAGGCCAATGGATATGGAACTATTGAAAATATAAATACAAAATATTACTTTTAAATGTTAGTAGTTTACTTAAATAATTTTTATGTATAGGAGACTTCAAAATGATTTAGATATGGTTGTTCAAGATAATAAAGTGCTGCGCTCTGAATTAGAAATATCAAAAAAACAAGCGGAGGATTTAAAAATGCAGTTACAAGTATACGTTTTAGAAATAAGACGTGTAGAAGAAATGCTTGAAATTAAAGAATCAGAAAGAGAAGAAATATTAGAACAGTTTAAAACATTAAACTGTGAAGCTACTCAATTAGAAAGTAATAATCACAGTCTTGAGAGTGAAGCTAAATCCACTAAGACACTTCTCAGAGAAAAGGAACATAAGATGTCTGATTTGGAACGTAAATTAGTAGATAAAGAAGATCTTATTACTAGTTATGAATCTCAAGTAAAAATTAAAATTAATAATTAATTTATATAAATTATAAAATTATTAATTTGTATTTGTTTTAGATATCTAATATAACTCATCAAATTGTATCATTAGAATCCCAATTGACTTCTAGAAATGATCATATTGCTAAATTGGAGCAAGATTTGAATGCTTGTAGAGAAATATGCTCAACAGTAGATTCGGCTAAATTTAGTTTAAATGAACGTTTAAACCATGTTGAAAATTTACAGCGCAAGGCTGAAGATGAATGTTCACGATTAACTGATGAAATATCAATCATAAATACACAGCTAGAAAGAGAACGGTCAAAGGTATCCACATTAGAATCAGTTTTGAGTGATTCTAGGCAAGAATGTATGAAATTAACTATTAATAAAAATGATTTTGAAGAACGTCTAGAAGAAAATGAGAAAAAAACAAAAAAATACATAGAATTACTGTAAATAAATTACGAGACAAAATTATTTTATTTCTGTGTTAAGAGGCAGAAGCTGATATAATCAATAATGTTAAAAAATTAATAAATTATTTATTTTAAATTTAAAATAACAATAAGATTTTTAAGTTTTAGAAATATTTTTTCAGAAAAATATATGATTTTTAGGTATCAGTTTCTGCTTTTTAAGTTCAGATTGAAACATAAGTATTAAATTATTATAAATTTTATAGTGAAAGAAAGGAAAGTGAATTAAACATATGTCATTCTACAATAAAAAATTTTGAAAGTGAAATAAGCTTATTAAAAAGACAACTTAATGATGTAAAATTTGAAAAAGCAAAGTTGGAACAAGCTAGAAGGTAAACTTTGAATGAATTAAAAATTTATGCTAAAATGTGTGAATGTGAATAATTATTAACAATTATCTATACTTCAATAAATTTTAAGATTTATTTATTATGAATTATGATAATTATAAAAATTTTAAATATTAAATTTTGTTGTTTTTAGAGAATATCACAGCACAACTTTATGATAAATTATACATGAAATGGCAATAATAATTACTATATTATTTTGTTTTAATATATAATCATTATTAAACAAGAATTTTACATTTATTGATACAAATTTTAATTTATAAGTAAGTAGCATAACAAATGACCAAGTTTATTTTTCTATTTTTTTTTTTTTTTTTTTTAATAAAATAAATTATTTATATTAAGATTAATGTTATTATAGAAAATTAGATTGGTATTATAAATATTATGTAATTTTATAATATAATATAAAAAAAAATTGTTTTTATCTGATATAAATGTTATTTTTATTTATTGTTAGTTAAAAATTACAGGTAAATAATACTTATTGAATATTTATATTGGACATTAAATTACTTAATTCAGAATTACATATTAAGCCTGTATCTGAAAATTTAAGAAGTAGATAAAATATTATAATATTGTCATTTATATTAATATATCAACATTTAAAAAAAAAAATATTCTATATAAGAATATAAATCTAATAACACATAAACATTTGATTATCATCTTTAAATAGGATTATAATCACAAAATTACTTATAAAATAAATGCAAATTTAAGAATTTCAAAATCTATTGGATGGAATTATTAATGGTAGATAAAATGTTCTTAAATAAAAAAAACTTAAATAGTGTATGTCTATATTATAATAATCAAAACTTATAATATGATTTGCATATATTATAAAATAGACTAAATCATGGAATTTAATTTATATTTTTTCTAATCTTAATAGAACTAACTACTTACATTCTATTTACATAAATATAATTATATATAAATTGATTATTTAACATTCATGATGAATTCCGCATGTAGTAATCAATTGCGGTAGAAAATGTGGCAAAACCCAATGCACCAAGCAAACCAGCTTTTGCTCCAGCTGAAAAAAATATTTTATTTTACATATAAATTACGTTTAATGAAAATAATAATTGTTACCTCTAAACCCTATTAAGCCACCAGTTATTCCACCAGCGTACGTACCATTTTTCCAATCAGATTGGCCTCTATACTATTAAATTAATTTAATAAAGACATTTATACTATAATTTATATTATCAAATACATACAGTTTCTACAATACATTCAATGCCTGAAAATACAGCACCTAGTAATCCAAAATTTTTTGCATAACCAAGTGATGACGTTTTCATTTCACGTAAAATTTCTTTAACTGTTTCTTGTTGACCAGGCGGTTTTATTTGTGGGTTCACACTCGAAGTAAATAAACCAATAGCTCCACCAAGAGCAAAACCTAAACAAAGGAAATTCATTTATATTTAATATTTGATATAAATAAAAAATTAAACATTTGCTTTAACTTTATGTTACCCATTACTCCACTGAGAATAGATTTAAATGCACAACTTTCAGTAATCGTTTCTAAAGTTTTTTCTTCTACTGATTTTACTACAGGTCGTCCCATTACTGTTGGCATCATGATTTTTTCTCGAAATTGATCATTATTAAATATTCTATTTACAAACGTATGTAATACTTCTTCTTGAGATATGTTGGGTTTTTCATTATTGTTGGACATATTTTACAATTAAAAAAAAATAAATAACTGAAAATATAATATACCTACGTGTATTTCTATAATAATTTTATTATAATATCTAAACTCTATTTATTATTATATAATTAAAATATAATATAAGTAACAAAAGAGGTGCAAATTTAATAATATCATAATATAATTTATGAAATATTAAAATTCTAAAGAAATTATTGAAAAAAGAAAAAAAACGTGTAAAATATACAAATAATTTGTTGTTAAAATGTTAATGAATAAAGAGTGATAGTAAATTTCCAGTATGATAACAACAACTACATCATTGATAAGAAATAAATCATAGAAAATTTAAAATACGAAGGGATCAAAAATTAAAAACCAGACGTTTCCTGCATAATTCTTACGTCTACGTGCAATTATTGTTTAATATAATACATGATTTAAATTTTAGAACTTTAGAAATCAGATTCGAATTGTTATATATAATATATATAATTAATATATAAATATAATATATAATAAAAATAATTAATACAATACAATATGAACGAAATAAGAAGAAGTAGAGTACAAGGTCAAACTTGTACTCAAGTGTACAACTTGGAATTTGAATGAATATTAAGAATAAGATTACCTATTATTTTATTTTACTTACCTATCCGTATAATTAACGCCTTACGGCTTTTGTAATATTGTATAAAAAACAAATTATTAATTAATTAAATATTTATATATGTAGGTACCTATATACCTACCTACTAGATAAACTATTATAAACGAGATGTATAAAAAATGTTGTACGTGATATTGTGGTAATGTGTATTTGTATTTTTGTAAAACGAAAAAAAGAAAAGAAATCCCCAAACATTCCTACGTAAGTTAATTGTTACTACTTACTACCTACATATAAAAAAGAAGAACTAAATTATGATGGATTGATGGTACGTATCATATAATATGTAAGTCTAATGAATATCATATAATATTACTACAGTGTGTAGGTTATCCTAAGATAGTATGGTAGACTTTATTCTGAAAGAGATCATTGTGTTTATATGTTTGAAAATAAATAACGTATTTTACGGATGAAAAGCTAAATAAAAAAAACTGAAGTAAACCTAAAGAAAAATGAATTCAGACTAATGATTTTTGTAAACATAGCAAATCTGTGCAAACAATAATAATAATAATAAAAAAAAAAACATTTAATGTTGCTGTGCAAGTAGAAAGTAGGTAATTGGACGATCTTTTATGCCGGCAGTACATATTCGCCGAGACAGTCTCGGCGAGACTCTCGTTGATGCTCTACACTCTCGCCGAGGCAACGCACGACATCGCGAGCACGAGAGTGTAGATGCAGCCCTCGTGTCGCCTCGACTCGTCAACGCTCCGCTAAATGTCGGTCTTTTTGACGCGAGTCAAAGGCCACGAGACACGAGGGGAGATGTACTAACTGAAAAAACTGAAAAGAGAGACGAGACTACAAGAGTGTAGATGGTATGCGCCTCGTTGCACCTCGCCTCGTCCAACCTCGACACGAGGCGACCTCGCGAGAGTGTAGAGCTAGCATGAGACATTAGGCGAGGCGAGGAAGCGCGAGAGCGCGTAGTACATTCTCGGTTTACAGGCCCTCGCATTTTTTGTTTAGTATTGGATTTATCTCATGGCCATTGACTCGTGCATAAAAAACCGCTTCCAGACCGAGCGCTGTCGAGGCGAGGCGAGGCGACATCGGTTGCTCTCGCGTTATCTCGACGAATGTGTACTGCCGGCATTAGATTTTAGACAAAACATATTGACCGATGAATAACGAATTTATATTTAATAATAAAAAGTGTGTTTACCCCATTTAATTTAATTAGTATAATTTACTTTTCTTCTTTTTATATTGTGAATTTAAGAACCTTGTAATGACACTGACGTGAGTCATTTCACCCCTGCAGTCTTAATAATTTATTTTTATAAACAAAACATCGTACACGGTACACATAATCATAAAAACAGGCCCGTGTGCAATGGGGGTTTGAGATTCAAACCCCCGTGGTTATTTATTTTTGTACATTTAAATTAATATATACTATAAATTATAAAATACATTATACGAAACGTGACCAAAAATAATAGAAAAATAATTCTAACTCCCGGCGTGTATAATTGATTTATATAATAATTAATATAATTTAAAAATTGTGATTACATATATCTTAAACTAGGTATATTATATTAAATAAAATGTAATAATAAATATTTAATTTATGCTTAATTATTAGTATATTACAAAAATAAAAACAAATAGGTACTTATAAGGAAATATTCAATAAAATATTTGAAAACCCCCCTTTAAAGAAATCTTGCGCACGGGCCTGGTGACCAAATAAAATTGAACTTGGTGACAGGGGATAGGGACGTTATCCAGTGATAGGGGTCACGGCGACGGCACCATCGTCTTTTAAGACGACGAAAGAGGTTGTCAGGGATTGTGTCTGTGTGTTGGTTTGCGATTAATGTACCTAGATCATATTGTAGATGTACTAGAGTTTATTTATTTATTACAGTTTGCCGGTTTCCCCTTTAACACTAAGTAACAACATGATTTAATAGTAGGATATTCAAACACATTTAATAATATATTAATATATAATACAATAAGTACTAAAAATAAAACAATACGTTAAAATAAATTATCATCAAATGAAGGTCATCCTCATTGGCGAGTGACATGAATACATGATACGTCTAAGAGTTGATACAATTAATATTTATAGGTAAAATGTATAGTTGGATTATTTAATATGTACCTATTATAAAATATAAACACCTCCACCGAACTTTAAAATGTATTGATTTAATATTGAGAAATAAAATATAATTTATTTATGTTTCTTCACTAAAGAAGCATTGCGATTGTTTTTAAACAGACAAGATTATTAGAATATGTATTAGACACATTTTATAGCTCAGTGTGGTTTTTCACTTCCACTTCCGGCATATTAATTTCTTTTTCATAAAATTCAGTTAGAGGTAAACTGCTCCAAAATATATAGTTTCCAAAGTTCATTTGTTCTGTTGGTTCAAATGTTTGTTCTTGAGTAATCTTAATGAATTTAAATGGATTTTCAGGGTTTTTTGATACAGGTAACCAAATTTTTTCGCTTCCTATATCAGGTGTCCTAAAATAAAATTTACATTATACTATTACCATTAAATATATTATAATATTAATATAATATTAGAATATTACAAAATTTAACAAATAAAAATCGAGCAGCTGTTATTTTTATTCCACAAACATCACACAAAATTTCAAAAATATTCAAAATATGAACATAGTCTAATCAAGAAATAATAATCTCATGAATCTATTGGGTAACACAAAAGACAAAATAATTGAAATGGAAAAATCATGAATACCTATATCAAATTTAGTGCGAAGATTACGATAAATGTTATATTAGCCAAACAAGAAGAAACATTGATATAAGATATAACTGTATAAGATTTAAGGAACACACCAGAAGCATGAAAAATCAATAAACTGATAAGTCTCTTATAGCAGAAAACTTTTTAGGATTTAATCATAATATTATAACACAATCAAATTATTAAAACAAGTTACAAATAATCAAAAATTAAATATAAGAGAAGCTATAGAAATGTCAAAAAATAAGAATTATCTGTTAAATTGGGATTTAAATTTTTTAAATTCATTACAAAATAACTTGTTATAACTATTACCAAAATCTAAAATAATTAAACCGATATGACAGTATGACACTCATCGTGTGATGACGTCAAGCACGAGGAACGGACACTATATAAGGAAAATGTATACGCCGCTGAAGATGATAATATTGTTATCGAAAACGTATTGCTTAAATAAAAGTAAATTTTTTGTAGATTTGGGTTTTATTTAATTGAAATTAATTATCCACAATTACTCAACAATAAATATTACTATTTGACATTGGATAATAATAATTATAAAACGTAGATTTTAGAAAAAAAATTAAATGTTTAAATTAGTTTTATTTTTTAAGAAATTAGTATACTGCATACCCATTTATAATAAAAGATGACCAAATAGCGACCATAGTTTTGATCATTTTTTTATCTTCTTCATTGTCGTGTAAAGGAGGTTTGTTAACCATTTGAAATATGTACATTGTTTCATCGCCATGAGTCACGCCTATAGATACAATTAATTATGATTTACGAAATTAAAAAAAAAAAAAATAAAAATATTTAAGTATATATATTATTATTTATTAACTTGATCTTCGAGAATATAATTCTTTATTTATTTCAGCAATGATTGAATATTCACCACTATATCCAAATTGAAAGAAATACACTGGTGATATATTTTTAGAAGCTATATTTTGAGCTGCTTTACTTATAGCATATCCAAACATACGATCAGAAATCATCTGAATAAATATTGATATAAAATTGTTGTATAATATTAGTCTATTTAAAAATTATGTTAAAAAATTAGCTTATAGTTTATAGTTGTAATTTATGAAACAGTTATTAAAGGTACTTAATAAATTAATTATTTTAATTAGATTAGGTATATATTTTAAACCTACTTTTGTAAGATTGTTTTTTGTTTCTAATGATATAATTTGGTTGCCAAAGTAGAATTTTTTAATATCTTGTGCAATTTTTTTTCTTAGAGATTCATTTGAAATCGTATAATCATAGTCAAGAAAATGTGGTACATGTGTATTCCAATTGTTGTTTAAATCGTCTATATTATCTTCTAAAAGAACGAATGCAGCTATACTAAGACCTTCCTCTTTTGTTATACTCATTAAAACTGGAATATCAAATGCAACCAGTTTTTCCGGGACATCTGGCAAAAATTGTTCTACTCCGGCTGGTTCAACAGTTGGGCCAAATGGTGTAAAGGGATTGTTTTTCCATGGCTAAATAAACTTCAATATTAATATTATGTAATGTACAAATACAAAATTCTTGAAATATTATATTTATAATATACATATCATAATATATGGTATAGGTACCATGAAATATTTTATAGATTCAGCTATGGTTTTTCCTGGTCTAGTACGAAGGCATTCAACAATTTCCGTTGAATTACTCGTAGGGCATCCTAACATTTCGGCAACATCTTTAGTTTTTTGAGTGACATTTTCGGTGTACGCCCAATGACAATATGCACTTCCACTTTGAAGAATAGCTCGATTAAATAAACCTAATTATGTAAGTTGTATTAAACTTCTAAATATTTAGATACATATCTAATTAGAACCAACATAATATAATATACTCGTATCATACATAATAAGAATGAGACACGATAATAAATTAAGTTTGTTAAAAATCAAATTTTACGAGAATATTTATTTTTATTGATCATCCCTATTGAGTCTTAACCAGGGGCGTACCCAATAATTTTGTAAGAGAGGGTTCAAAAATCATATGAAATATTATTAAATCAAATACTTATATTATTTATCAAAAAAAAAATATATATATATATGTACTCGTATATAATATAAATGCATAATCTGTATTAAATACATTACGTATAATTATTATTCCAATGTGGGGGTCTAGAAAATCCCACCTTGGGTACGCCTCTAGTCTTAACCTCTTAACTAAATTAATACGTAGGCAGGCATATTTTTATTTATGCATACACAATAAGTTGCAATATTTTATATTATTTAAACATATTATAAATAAAACAATTCATTATTTGATTATTATGTATGATATTTTTATTTATAAAGGCTGATAAATTACTATATTTCGTTTAAGTATTGCGGAATACCTTTTGACATGGGGGACAACAAATGATAATGAACAGAACTTGCACCAGCTGACATGCCCGCAATCGTGACGTTATTGCGATTACCACCAAAAGCACCGATGTTTCGTTGAATCCACTTTAATGCAGCTACTTGGTCTTTCAACCCGTTGTTTCCAGGTAAAATACTATCGCCAGTTGCCCCAAATCCCAATATACCCAATCTGTAATTTATTGATACATAAACAAAGTCGTTGTTGTCTAAAAGATACTGTGGACCATATGTAATGCCTTGGCCACCAATGAACGCTCCACCGTGTATAAATATAACTACGTTCATTAAATCATTAGATGTATTATCTTGCACTAACTGAAAATGTATAAGTTGTTATTATCTAATTAAAGAACTGTTAAAAAATTAAAATTAATTTTCACGTGCATTATTTATATCGTATATAGGTACCTATTAAAAATTTGAATAAATTGCAATTATGGATAATTATATATTACTATGTCCACTTTAGTTCCCTATCAAATCCAATAGATCTTTTGTTTTTTAATTTAAATATAGTCAAAATATTATAATAACAAAATTAATCGAAATGGCATTGCACAAAAACGTAATAATAACTAACAACTAAGCGTATGACTTATAGGGGTACTCTTATAATGTCTATAATATTTCTAATCGTTCTATTTAATTCAAATAAATGTTAAGTTAAATTCGTATAATATAATACTTATAAGCACGCAGGAAATTACCTTTGGAGTATAAACGTTGAGATATAGACAATCTTCTTGACCAATTATTGTAAAATTTGATTTGCTGTAATCTGGTCCAAAACAAGGACTTCCAGGTATAGTGGCGTTCCATACGCCTATCCATGGTTTTACAGGTTGTGGTTCCTTCAATACAAATATTAAGAATATTAATTTGTATGTAAATGCCATGCATACTTTATTTTATTACTTTAAATCGATAGTTCTGTGTTGGAGGACTTGCATACGGTATGCCCAAGAATGAGTATAATTGTCGACCGTTATAAGTATATTCATATCCGCCTAATATTTCACCAGAGTCAATACGTACTTTAGGCGCGTGTGTATTAAACGATGAGCAAGTCAATATACATAGGATAAAGCACAGCGAACTCGAAAGAACTATATGCGTATTTTTCATTTTTCGTAATTGATTAAAATATTGTGCATAATCAGTAGAAATTCTTATGATTGTTTGAATGTTAAATGTTAGGTAATACAGTTATTTGAAATATTTCATTCATTGTAAATTGTAATATAATAATTTAACTCCGTCAAATCTAAAACATTTAGTTTTTTTAGGTATATATTAAATTAAAGTTTTTACCCACTCCTACACTAATACTAACATATTATATTAAATATAATGGTAATGAATAATGATATTATATAGAATTATATAGAGATAGACTATAACTATAATTCGATTACTAATTACTATGGCGTATTTCTAAATCTATAGTTTATTTAAATTATTGTAACTTTTCAAATGTAATTGTGCATATTATATTATTACTTATTAAGTATACGTAATTTATAAATCATACAAGAGATATTTTCAGAAATAATAATATTAAGTTTTAATTTAAAAAAGACGAGCTGATGCTCCTGCCGCAAGGATATAGGTGTGAAAATCATAGTGTTTAATTTTAATTAGAAATTGAATGCAATAATAAACCATTGCATTCGAAAAAACGATTCTGAGCGAAGTTCAGTCAGATAATGTAGGTATAAATTAAAATTATGACAATTTTCATTAAATATTTAAAACGAAAAATTTTATCACCCATATAGGGACCGGGACCAAATAGGTACACATATAATAGTACATAAATGAACACCCTATAAAAATTT
This sequence comes from Tetraneura akinire, assembly GCA_021307375.1. Taxonomy (NCBI): domain Eukaryota; kingdom Metazoa; phylum Arthropoda; class Insecta; order Hemiptera; family Aphididae; genus Tetraneura; species Tetraneura akinire. Next base: position 6,816,297 of record JAIUCT010000010.1, read on the forward strand.
CAAGTCTCTAAGTTCAATATAATTGCTCATAAAAATATAAAATCCCTTGTCACCTAAATGCCAATAGCATAATAATTTTGTCAATTATATTTATCATTATTGTAAAATATTGAAAATTGAAATATAATAGGAAGAATCCATATAAATACTTTAAATATTTATTTTACTGAAATTTCAACTTTAAACAACTATAAAAGAAATTGAGACTAGGAATTTTTCTAATATTTTGATATGATGTTTATTGATAATATTTACTTCAGTAAAATTTTCAGACCTTAATGCCAAAAATTGCCCATTTTATCAAACATTATATACATAAAAACGAGAATTTTAATATTCAAAGTCCTATATTATATTGAAAAATTAATGTAACGGTTCCAAAATTTTACCACATTTATATAGTTCCTGTGTGAACTCCCAATCAAATTTTCAAGTTCTAACTTAATTATTGCCCGAATTATCGTGAAATATTGAAATCGAATTCGTCGAAGTTTCTGTTTTCGTAAAAAAGTAAAAAATGCCGTTTTTTCGTTAATTTTTCGTCTTTTTTTCTACCGCTTAGTATCAATTTAAAAAAATTCGAAAAATTCCCTAAATAAAGTACATCCACTTTCCAACCGGAGACATATGCTATATACGTGAAATTTGGAGGATTATTCGGGTAGTAAAAGTGTTTTCAGTCATAAAAAAATCACACATCATTGTAAAACCAATAATCTTCGCTTCGCTCAGAATGTAAAATATCTAATAAAATGATATAAATAGGTACTTATAGGTATTATAAATATTTAAATTGTATAGGAGTTAATACAATTTTATTGATAGTTTGTTTTGAGATTTAATAAAAAGTAAAATATATACAAATAAGGATCTTATAATAAAAAAAACATATATAACATCAGATGTTTATTAGATTTAATATTAGGACTTTTATAGCAATAGAATACCTAATATATTTACAATTTTTTTGATACAGTAAAATAGTTATTTGGCTGGTATCTATTACTAAATACTATTACTCGTGTACTTAATTTTGTTATTATTACCAGGGTTATTGATAGGTTTTCATTAAAAATATACAAACGATGAATAAGTATAATTGAAAATTTTTTAAATTAAAATAATGACTAACCAAATTTGTAAAACCAAATTATTAAATAACGATGTAATCGATACAGAATTAAATAAATTAATTACAATTTATATTCAAGATTTTCAATGGCCAAAGCAATTAAATAAAGTTATTAAATATCCATTTAATTTTATTTTATATTTAAGTTTAATAAATTTAAGAATCTTTTTTATGCTTTATGATAACTGCATATGAAAATATATTATTTATTTTCATCAATAATCCTATATATTCCTATTAATAACAAAAAAAATTGTAAAATAGAAAAAATGTCTAATTTTAAATTGTATATAATTAATGGCCTGAATAGTATTTATTTATTTATTTTTTAATAGTCAATTTAAAATATAATAGATTAGCTTTATTTATTATTTACAGGTTGATAGAAAACCAACACCTGAATGTACGATCTGTACGACCGACGAAAAACCTAAATCCATAGCCACACAGCAAGAGGATGAACAAAGAATTAAAGATTTTCAAGCACTATTTAATAGATACCCATATCTGAAAGACATTATGTGTAAAATGAAGCTTAACGAGATACATAATTTGGCCAAAGAAAAACTTAATACCACATATGATTCAGATTATAATTTGAATCATAATGATTATTCTACTATTAATGTTAAAAAAGACATCAAGTATGACGACGACAACGACGACGAAAGTGAATTAATTAAACGTGGTGTAAGGGGTAAGTTGAAGAAAAATGTAGTAAAAACATCAGGTGTAAAATATACAGGCATTGCACCGCCGGAACCATATGTTGTCCCAATTTCCGAATATCGTTCCACAATACATACGATAGGGACGAGGATAATAAAAGAACAATTATTGAATCCTAAAGCGAAATAATAATAATAATAAAAACGATTTTAAATTAATTTATTGTTATTTATTTTTGTCTTTGCACAATGTAATAATTATTTAATTGTAATTTTATATTTAACAAATTTACAATGATGAATGAATTATAATATCGTGTATACAAAATGTCAAGTAGTAGGTAGTAAGTATTCGAGGTATACCTAAAACTCGTAATCGTAAATACAAGTAATCCATTTTAATTAAATACATATTTTACAACATAGGTAATACGATTATTTTTATCATTATTAGAAACGTCAAACGCCGCATCATTGGTAGATTCTATATTAAAAACATATCGGTAAACTTAGTACTGTTTTTTTCTATTCATGCTGTTACATAGGTACCACTTGTTTGTTGACTTTTGCTACCTAGTGATTAGACCTAGGTTTAAGATATAAAAATATAACCACAGAACACTAGAATATAATATTATAAAATATATATATACTAGTAAAGTAGTAATATTGATTATATCTAGAATCTAAGTACCTACTATATAAATATTTTATTTTTAGTCATTGTCACGTATTAGTAGTGTACCTTTAGCACTTACTTCTACTTTAAAGTTTAATTATTGATACGCACATAACATTACAGATAAATAAAAAATAATATAAAGATGCTTTTCAAAAATATTCAGTTTAAGATAATTTCAGTTTGTCCCAATAGCCAGAGTACAACCAAACATTTTGTGACATACCTATGTGATATGTCTATAATATTCATATATTGAAAATTTTAGTTTACTTGAAAAACTATTAATTTTCTTTTTAATAAAATGGGGGGGGGGGGTGGGTTTATTAAGAAAATAATAAATATTTATATTTAAGAGGTTATTTGTTTATAATGATGAACCCATGAACATGATTTACGATTGTATATGTATTTGTATATTGTATGTAAGTTAATATATAATATATTTAATATTTGAATGAGTATAATTTTAATATTTTTAATTTATATAAAACACTAAAATCACAGTAATTATTATTACTTCCTAGTTCTTATTTCTTATTTGTTAATGTATCTATTCTTATCTATCACTTGATGTAAACATATTATTATTATTGTACTTATAAAAAAAAAAAAAAAGAAAGAAAGAAAAAGAAAAAGCTATATATGTTAAAGCTTTTATATAAGCTATAACAATAATGCGTGTCTACCTACCTGTCCTGCTTTTGCTATTTATTTGTTTTCTAATCACTAATCACTAATTGAAAATAATATGTAGGTATGGTCAATTTCTATTAATTTTTATGGCTGAGTAAAGTTACAGTCACTTACCTTAATTACGTAGATAAAAGATAATAATTATTTATTTGTATTATATGCTTTTAATCATCAGCAGTCGGCACAAATTAAGTAGGCAATATAAATAAAATAATATAATATTATTATTGTTGGATCGGTGTATACATTAACATATTATTATTTATAGAACTTCACATTCTTTGTTTTAATATCCATTATGCCATATTATATTCGTTTGGGTATAAAATAAATAATACTGAATAATATAAAATTATTTAAAGTTTTGTAATGTGTACAGTGTACACAGTGCACGTTTCAATAAAAATGAAAATACGAAAAATAAAAATTATTAAATTATAGTTAAATCTTAAAACTGAGACAGAAATAATGTCAATATGTCATAATGAATACATTATTATTTATTTTATTATTGTCTAAAAGGATTAAAGACATTTATTATTTAATCGTGTTGTCTATGTCTACAACTGTTTACTGACAAAAATACTGATAGTAGTGATAGTAAATAATAAATATATTACTATTTATTTTGGTTCGTGGTCCGTGCTGTGGACTGGAGTGATATTCAAATTTTAAGAACCAATTATAATCATTATTTTATACTACATTGTACATTCATATCAGTTACCAACTTCAAACGTATATTTCTATCGGCGTTTGGCTTGTTCACGGACCACGACGATTGTTATTGTATTTTGGATATCTAATGTTATTGTTTATTTTATTTTATTTTTATTTTCTCTTCTCGTTCTCTTCATTAATTTTAATTTGAATGAAATTAAATGTTAATGTATATTATAATTAAAATTACCACGGCTAGATTATAAACGTACTATATAATTTTTTAAATATATTTAAACTTATGAGGTAACATTAAATTATGTTTTTCGGAATTATGTTCTAAAAGTGCGATTGATATGTCGAATAAACGCGTATTTTATTTCTACAACCCAGACGTTGGTAATTTTCACTATGGGCCAGCACATCCGATGAAGCCACATCGGTTATCGGTCATACACAGTTTGGTGTTAAATTACGGCCTTTACAATAAAATGAAAATTTATAGACCGTACCGTGCCAGCGCTCATGATATGTGTCGTTTTCACCAGGAGGAGTATATAGAGTTTCTTCAAAGAGTAACGCCACAAAACCTTACTACATACAGCAAATATTTAAATCACTTTAATGTAGGCGAAGATTGTCCTGTATTTGAAGGTCTTTATGATTTCTGTTCCATGTATACTGGAGCTTCACTAGACGGGGCAATGAAATTGAACAATAATTGTTGTGATATAGCAATAAATTGGTCTGGTGGTCTTCATCATGCAAAAAAATTCGAAGCTTCTGGTTTTTGTTACGTAAATGATATTGTAATAGCTATTTTAGAATTATTAAAATATCATCCAAGAGTTTTGTATATTGACATTGACGTACATCATGGTGATGGTGTGCAAGAAGCTTTTTATTTAACAGATCGTGTAATGACTGTATCATTTCACAAGTATGGTAATTGGTTTTTCCCTGGTACTGGTGATATGTATGAAATTGGAGCAGACCTTGGACGATATTATTCTGTAAATGTGCCGTTAAAAGAAGGAATTGATGATTTAAGTTATTCACAGGTATATATAAATATTTTGAATTTAATTAATTAACATTTTCCACAAACATCAATATAAGTTGAAAAACTATTTAAACTACTCAAATACCTAAATTTGTTTTTAGTAATAATAATATTTAAAACATAATTAAATAAAATCCATAATCGACAAAAATAAATATTTGTTCACAATAATACATTGTTCTTTTATATTTATTTAAAATGAAATTTACTGTCTAAATAATGGAGCATATTAAATAAATTCTAAAATAATATGATCTAAGTACGTTAAGTGGAGAAACTATTGTTTAGTACCTTAGTAATATATTATTTTAATGTTTCATTAACTTATTATTCTTTTAGGTATTTAAACCTGTAATTCAACATGTCATGGATCATTATCAACCTACAGCAATTGTTCTTCAATGTGGTGCTGATTCATTAAATGGTGATCGCTTGGGATGTTTTAATCTTAGTACAAAAGGACACGGAGAATGTGTTAAATTCATAAAGGATTTAAATGTACCACTTTTAACTGTTGGCGGTGGAGGGTAAAAATTAAAAGTTCTTATTTCTAATTTATAATAGGGAAATTATTTTTTAAATTTTTTTTGTGTGTTATTTTAATTTGTATGTTTTAGATTCTGAGTGAAGCGAATTGTTTAAATTACACTTAATGTTTAGTAGTATTACAAATAGATAAATTTATTTTATAAAATTATATTAAACAGTGGTTCTCAATATTTTTAGGACCACAACACAAATTTTCTTCCAAACATCTATTGCAACCATCATAGTTTTATATTTACAGAATGATTAAAGTGATTTCAAAAAACAAATACCCGTTGTAATAATTCTTATATTACTTTATACTTCTATTATAGTTTTATAGTCTATACAATTTAAAAAACCTACATTTCTTACAATCTGTGTAATTAAAAAAACTTCTCACGGCCCAAAAAATTGAGAAACGCTGATATAAAACATAAATTAAAACCTCGATTAAAACTAAAAAATCTTGATGCTTCTGTTTTGACATTCTTTTTTCATATATTATTCAATATTGGTACATTCTTTTTTTTTTTCTTTTTTTTTTTTTAATGAAAAATCTTATTTAAAGTTACTTATGTATTTAAAATATTGATCATAATTTTCTTGTTGTGTTATTTTCTTAAATTTTTTTCAATTTTAATGTGTAATTTGTGTAATTTATTTAATTTATTATTATTTTTATTTAGATATACTTTAAGAAATGTTGCTCGCTGTTGGACTTATGAAACATCTCTTTTGATTGATGAAGAAATCAGTAATGTAATTCCTGAACATGAATATCGTGACTATTTTGCTCCTGACTTTTTATTACATCCTGAAGTAGTCACTCGACAAGATAATGCTAATAGTAAACAATACTTGGAACTTATTGTTAAACATACATTAGACAATTTAAAAATGGTACAACACTCTCCTAGTGTACAGCTTCATGATCGACCTAATGATGCTCTTCCTACTGAGGAATTTAATGCAATTGCTTTAGAAGAAGCTGATCCAGATATTAGACAATCACAAGTTGAACTTGATCGAAGAGTTGATCCACCTAATGAATTTTATCAAGACGATAAAGATCAAGATTTTGATGAAACTAGGTAGATAAATTATTTAAAAACTTTTAAATAGGAATTAAATATTTTAATTTATAGTTAAATAAAATCTTTAAATAAACATTAAGTCAAATGAACAATTTTTTAACGTGTTGATGTTAATAAATAATAATAGTCAATTTTTATATTGTATTATTTTATTAATTTGTAATTATGTATTGATAAATACAAATATTTTCATTTAAATAATGTAAAATTAAAAATAGTATGTAGATAATTTACATTATATTTTTATTACATAATGGGTATGTTTTATATGATATTGTAAATGTATTATTTTTACTAATTTGCTGAAAATATGAATTGTGATCAAAGTTTGTAGGTATTTAATTTTTATATATTATGTATTCAATTTTTTTATATATATTTATCAATTTATATTTTAATATTTTATGCTAAATTGCTAAACTATTATATTATTATTTATAAAATGTAAAATTTAAAGCGTAATATTGTATTAAAAATGTAAACATGGTTAAAATGTTATGCTATGTAAATGTTCATGTAATTATGTAATTATTCTGCGTATTATATTATTATAATAATACAATTATTTAAAAGAATATAAAAAATTGATTTTAAAACTAATTACCAAAATTTTTAGGTTATTGATTGTAAAATCAATTATGTCGAGGTAAAAATACCTAATTACAATTTTTACTTTTGTAATATAATTTACTCATTTAAATTTAGTAATTTAACAAAAATATATAAACCACAATACATAAAGATTAAACAATAATAACAGCAGTGATTTTTTATTAAAATTTTATAATCATTGTTGTTAATAAATAAATTTAAATAATTTAATATTTAAATACAATTTTACATCCTCACAATCATTTTTTAATTGAAACTGATCTATTTAGCAAATAAAAGTAAATAAAAGTTACCACCTATATAATTATTTTTCAATTTATTCTTTATTTTAATTCATGTTATTTAAAATGCATAAATTACCTATAAAATATATTAGAAAAAAAAGAAATAACAATTTTACAGAAATATAAATACAATTTTTATAAATTATAGTAATTATCTTTGAAGTTAATAAATGAATAATTGGCTAAGGGATGTCAGTATTGTTCTTAAATATTTTTTTCCTTCTTATTTCTACTTTCCCCTATTTATTTAGAATAAATTTTTGATATTGTAAACATTTGTTGAGCTACATTAAAATTTTTTGGACTATATTGGTGTTTTCATATGTTAATAGAATATCTATGATAAGTAATTTCATTTCAAATCCAAAGTGAAAATTGAATAAGCATATCAATATTACCAACAAGATTCGCGCCAACATAATTCATAACAATTGCGTTTAAAATCACTTGGTTCACCACATCTTTATTTGTGTTTCAATTCGAGTAATAATTGTTGATATTTTATATTACCTATGTGTAATTAAACTGCAATACATTTTATTATAGGTACCTAATAAATTATGAATGACTGGAAAATCGTACACCTTAAAATTAAAAATATTATAGCACTCAGATTGTTTGTGACTGATTAACATGATACATATAATATGTACGTATATGACATAATATTTTGTTGATGGATAATGAATGATATGCGTAACGTGTATATTTTATGCATAAACATTGGAATATAACTTGTAGAGTGTAATCGTAAACGTCAAATATGTTATTTTATTTATATACCTACTTGTATATTTTTTTTAATATCTATATAATAATTAATATTAAAATATGGGTATCTAGGTAGGTATATTATACCTATTCATGTACCTACTTAATATATTTATTTTATAATTAAATAATAATATTGGCCTACATACAGACCGATTAATAAATTATAATTATTCGTGATGGTGAACTTGTAAAAATTAATAAGTCATTATACAAAATTACAAACGGATATTTGCCCCAATGAAATAAATAATACTGTCACTAATTTTATTTTTCAATGCCACAACTGTATTCACATTATAGTTTTAGCACAGAGGAACATATAGCAGGGTGTGTATACTTATACTGTGTACTGGATTTGACAAAGGATTTCCGTTTTTTTTTTCCACCACATCGTTTGTGGGGTGTTGATCACTATATTTTTTACAAAACGCGGAAGTCAACAACATAAATTTATGGCGCGCCTAAATTACTAGCAGTTAAGATTTTAAGACATTGAATGATGTTATTTTGTTTCCGTAGATTTTCTACTTTTATGGTTTTGCGGTGCACAAACGTAGGCAAAATGAAGTGATTTTAAAAATGTGTTAACAACCTCCACCTCGTTAGTTTTAGGTAATTTAATTTACCCAATATATTACGTAGGTATACAAATAAATAGGTACCTACCTAGGTACTTATTTATAATCACCTACCTATAATATATTATTATAATATCGTAATCACGTCAAAAACACTTCGTCTTTAAAATAATGCGGCTAAAAAGAAAAAAAATATTTTTTATAAAACGTGCGATATCGTCCAGGGGCTAATATTACGAGTAGGTATAACGTTGAGTAATAATTTGCAACTTGGCTTAGCGGCAATAAATATTTTTGCAGCTCTTTCGTATTTTCCATGCGGTAGTGGTACTAGGTGTCAGTACCTATATTTAGTATTTTGGTTTAATTTTATACCCAATGGTTGTTTTAATTTAATTCGTCCAAGTAGTCATTTAAATACGTACAAATAATTTATTGAATTCAAATACGTTCTATTTGAAACAATAAACGAATGTTTTGCTTTACGATTATCCGATTATATTAATTGTATAATATATTAATATTGCACACGTACCACGTACCTACGCCATCATTTAATGTTTTTTTTATTTTTTTTCCCCCATACCTAAGCATATTTTCTTTAAGTACTTTCAAGTTCCAACTTCACTACCTACTATCATGATAGATATAGTAGGTATATAGATAATATTTTTAAAATTTGAAATTAACTTGTTGAAACTTGAAATATAGGTAGGTATTTTTAACTTTGTATTTTGGGAACACGTTGTAACTAGGTACCTATACTTAAACTATAATTTTTTAACCTACGTATTAGTAAAACTACATATATAATTATTATTTAATAATGTTATTCCTTATTCAATTAAATATCTTTTTACTTAAGTATGACTCTACTTATACATTGGATGTACACGTGGGGCGTATTTAGGATTTTGTCAAGGGAGCTAGACGTTGGCATACATTTCATTGCTCTAAGGGGAGGGAAATTTTTCAATTTCACATTATCCCGACTCCCATATCCCTCTGCCACCATAAAAATATAACTCTGGACGTCGGTGTTTTATCTAAATTTCAGAGCGATAATAATTATTATGTTCTTGGAACTTGTATAGGTATATTTTACTTGTATAATTTTTTTTTTTTTAAATAAAATTTTTATTATAGTATGAATAAGTATAGTTTCCATAAAGTAGGTGTAGAGATGTGGAATTTACTGGTAAAAAATTTTCGGTAAATTTACCGTTAAATTTTACGTAAATTTACGTAAAAATCGGTAAAGTTTTTTTTATTACATTTAATAATGAAGTACAAAAGTACAATGACATGTATTCATAATTTTTCTTTTGATTTCAAAAGTTTATTAAATGAATACCCATATATTATTAATTTTAACTATATAATATCCCTAAAATAATACACTGAAAAAAAAAATAAAAAAAACATTACCTACTTTATTATATAATCGAATAGAATAGTAGGTACTCATATTAACAAAATCAGATTATATTTTATATACATAAAAAACTCTTACTAAACAATATATTTTAAATAATTTTATTGTAATTTTAAATTATATATTAATATCTTATTAATTAATAACCATTAATTATTTAAATAATACATCAACTTGTAAAATATAACGTGGTTTACCTTTACGTTTATGGTTATAATAACTTAATAGTTATTACTTATTAGCTAATATTAAGTAGGTACCTATTTGTTTTTACTTTATAATAGTTTTTGAAATTATTAGGATTATTTTCTTGTAATTCTTTTAGAAGTGTGACATTACTTTGTTTATATCTCTCATATATCCACTTTTTAACCCAAGTCTTTCGATTTTTTTTTTTTTTTAATTTTTTGTGCAACGATAGACATGGCGCATATAATTGAATTTTTTTATTTTTTTAACAAAAATAACTTAAACCGTGTATTCTAAAATTAAAGACACATTAACTTGTATTCTTGTAATATTGTTAGAAATTATAAGATAATAATAATATTATTATTTATTAATCACCGCGGTTGTACCTAAATAGAATAATCATGTTAATAACATAGAGGTATGCATTTAATATTTACAATGGTGTTTAACAAACCATGTAATTATTATTTATTATACATTTTTAAAATAGATATAGACTAAACAGTGTTTAAATATGAAGTATAGTATTACATTAGTAAAAACATTTAAAATGAGGGGTCACTCAATTTTAACAACGGTAAAAAAAATTTACCCGGTAAAAAAGTCATCGGTAAAATTTACGTAAATTTAC
>JAIUCT010000010.1:6837525-6847629 GCA_021307375.1 Tetraneura akinire
ATAATAATAATAATAATAATAATAATAATAATAATAATAATAATAATTATTATTATTATTATTATTTCGAACGGTGACGATAAAGATATAATGCGCTTAATAGTTATTATTTTTTTATGACCGTTTTCGTTTTTTATCTATGTTCCCGTATCGGTTACTGTGATTTATCGCACGTTGCAGTATATTATATTGTAATAATAATAATAATAATAATAATAATAATAGTAATAAAAATATTATATAGCTTAGTTTATATTCCACGTCCGGTTTTAATAATCTGTGAACAATTGTTTGTATAGTGACATATTATTATTATTATTATTATTATTATTATTATTATTATTATTATTATTATTATTATTATTATATGATTATGTTATTTTATATAATTTGCTACTTTCGTTCGTAATATATATAATATATTATATGTATATATTCGGTCCGACGAAAAACCAAAATTTAAAATCGCCGACTTCGCGTTATTCTGCGTAACGATCCAAAATCGAGGGATTTTCGTAAATTAAGCGTAATCGCGACGTTATAGGTGACCATAACCGTGTACAGATACGTGAAATAAGGTGTTAAAACGCGTTATCTCGAGGCACACAATCACAAAACTGAATAATATTAATCTGTGAAACAAAAAAGCACCCATGTTGAGAATTATATAAATTATTTTATTAATAAAGTTTTTAAATATATATAAACGAATAGAAAAAACCAAACGTATATGTATTGGTTTTACAATGATGTGTGTCTTTTTTTATTGTATGTCTGAAGTCTGAAGACACTTATATGTAATATAAAATAAAATTAACAAAAAATTTTTTAAAAGTTTTTAAAATTTTATTAATGTTTAAATACATTTTACTTAACTCAGTTCCAATTAATTGTGAATTTTTACATTTACATTTACAATTTTTTTTTTTTTTTTTTTATAGCTGTTCAAAGTATAAAAAAGAAAGGGAAGGGATACTGGTGTGGAAGGGATACAGGTGTAAAGAGTATAGTGTTGAATTTTGATTATAATTTGAATGCAATCATAAATCATTACGATTCTGAGCGAACCTACTGTCAGATTTGGGTATTTAGGTGACTCATTTAGGGGTTTTATGATAAAAATATTATTTATATTGAACGTAGGGACTGATAAATGTAAAAATTGTAATCGGTACATATATTATCTGATGAACTTCGCTCAAAATCGTTTTCACGAATATAATGATTTATCATTGCATTAAAATTGTAATCAAAATTCAACACTATCCTCTTTACACTTATATCCCTTCCCTATCTTTTTTTTTTTTTTTGTAAATTTAAATATTTGTAAATTTAAATATTTATAAATTCGTAATATTAAAAATTACGAAATAATTTATTTTAACAACACGCGTTTGTTTAAATATACGTTGTACGTATAATTAGATAATTTTATGCCAAAGTAAATAATATTACATGCCAAGTGTATGAACCCATAACCTAACTCGGATCAAATGCAATATAGTCGTGTTAATGCGTCAATCATAGGTGTCGGTCGACGCATTGCAGTTGCAAATTCGCAATATTGACTACCAAATATAATTTAAATTCTGCGGTATTATTAATTAATATAATGTATATCAAATAATTATTCAGGTTAAATATGAAAATTTATATTGACTACATTCAAATTTACACCAAATAAATAAATATTTTCAATCATATTATTATTGCGAGCGTTGTACTAAATTTAAATAAAAATTATATTAAATTTCGGTATTAAAATTTATTGTATTTCAAATAAATATTACAATTTGATTAATTTAAAATTACTAAAAATTATAGTATTATCATTTTATTATACATTCGTAATATTTCGTATGCCATTGGATAATAATATTATTAATTAATATAATTACGTTATACAAAAATTATTCATTTACCAAAATACAATCTTTTCTTTTTCTAGAGTTGATCTTTTGTTAAATATAGAATTCAAAATTTTACAATTTTTTCCATTCTTATTGTCTTATACCCGCACATAGGGATGTATATTGTTATTTTTAAAATTTTTAATTTAATAAATTTATATTATTTTCAGATTTAAAATTTTTACTTGCTCGCATTTCATATTATACGCGGTTCTCTATAGTTTATAGTACAACGAATAATATATACGAGTGAAAATGCAGGATCATTACTCTTTAAGAACATTTATCGAAGGAATGTATTATGAATTATGGCACAAACTAGCAAAACAAATAACATGTAATACATACACACGTATATATTATATACTATGCTGTGATGTATACTATCATTTATGATACCTATACGAAATGGAAAATTTCAGACTGCAGGTATCGTCGAGCACGTCTTTATATTATTATATGTCTTCAAATAAATCGCGTGTAATTCCATCACATGGAATTCCGCACAAGGAAAATATACGTATTATAAAAATCACCATAAACGAGTAATATAAATTGGGTTAGAAAATATTGGGTGGTGCGTTTCAGGGACATTGACCTGAAGATATCACTCGGACAGTGATAAAACGATGACCCTTTTATATGTATGAAAACATTAAGGTTAAATCGGTATTTTTTTTTTTTGTTAGTAATCCCTTTTAGTGTTTCCAAGGCATTATCATGTTCGTCCGCATTTTGGAAAAAAGTTAGATATCGGTATTATTGTATCATTTATTTTCACATCCAGCCATATCACGTTACGAGTATACATTTTATACATATACATATAGAGAATATACACAATACATTTACACGATTTCGGTATATATTATTATAAAATTCTGGCATAATATAACATTCAATGATAATAGGTGTGTGTGTACTTATACGTTATATTCTTCTAAAGTTCTAACTAAATGGAGGTCGAGTTTGTTCCGCGTTTAAATATAATAATGCACATTACACACGTGTAACGCGATACGTTAATAATTTAGTTTTTTTGTATGTTATTCCATTATTTTCACCGCGCAAAACATAATCTGAATGGTGTGTTTTTTCTACAATTGAAAAGTTTTCCTACGTATTATAATATATAGTTAAATAGTTTATGGTTCGGACAGTTTTGTTGTCAGTTTTACGAATGTATTTGAATAATGGGAATAACTACACACCGCTTATAGTCGTATAGTAATACTATAGTAGTATTTTAAAAGTTAATTTTTGAGAGCCCTGTATGAATATTGGAGTGACGACTATAGCTGACACGTAATAATTTCTATTCGAATGCTATATATATTATGTTTATGATTAGCCAATAGGGTAAGATAATATAAATTTAAATGCAATAATTAATATTATTTTTATGATAATATTCCTCGATAATACGTCAAAATATTTAAAATAAACATTGTATAAACGTTTTGTTTATGACATTCGTTCTTGATGTGTTTAAAAACTTTAACGTGTACTATATTATATTATAGAGATATAAAATTATATTTTAGTATTTATAACGTATATGAATTGCTCGAGTAAAAAAAATAAAATAAAATAAAAAATGCGATTTGAGAACTTCATATAACTAAAATTTCCACTTCAATAAGGACGATATTATAGGAAACTACTTTTTTTTTGGAACGAGTATACTCGTATATGGTTTTCCTTTAGTGTACATAGAAAAAGGAATAGATTAGACCGAATATATCCGTGTATTATGAATGTATAATGTTATATAGATTTATTCTTATATTTTAATATTTACTATAGAAATTAAACATTTAAATGTTCATTAATTTTAGTATGAAATAAAATATATATACCTGCAGTATTTTGAAAAGATGGAAATTAATTATTTATATGACAGGTAATATATTTTTTTTACTGTATATTTAAATGTGTTGATAAATCCATATAATAATTTGAAGTATATTTTCGAAGGCTGTAAATATTATTACGTTTTTTATTGGTCACAATATTATTTATAATTTATCTAATTATTTAAAATCGACATTTGAATATCAATATAATACGATGAATGTAATCGATTAAACGTTAAATTTCAAATATCTAATAATATAAGTGTGACACTGTGTCATGCCTCTGCAGAATATGTACTTTATAGATAATGTCGATAAAACCGGCATTAATTTATTGTATTTTTAGGGTGATTTTATTACAACATAAAATATATTTGGCGACCTAAAAACTAAAATAGAAACATTAATATAATTTGAAAACTACACAAATTCAGATGAAAAGTGGCACTAAAGATTTATAACTATAATTTGATAAAGATAAAATTTCTCGTGAATAATAAACAACTATACGTAGCTCTAAAATATTTTCGTTAACCGAAATAAAAATAAGTTTTTGAAAGTTTTAAAGTCAAAATATAACGTAAATCATAAAATGCCCAATTTATAGATTTTTATTATTTATAAATTACGACATTGGTTTCCGGTTTGGTTTATTAGTTAATATAAAAATATAATAACTACCTATGTGGCTATGTGTTTTTATTTGTTTCATAAATTATAATCATTTGTTATTGGCCTATAATAAGTTATAATAATAAATATTAACATCAAATTGATAATACATGATGTAATTGATATTAGAAATTATCAACTCTATGATTTATATTATTTTCTAGTTTTCTTCTCACGTTAGAGATGATTTTTTTCCTTCTTGGGTTCTTAAGACAAGAAAACTCAATCTTAATTAATTTTTATTTCTATATAATCGATATCTATTGCGTCAAATCTTACCCCTCTTTTCCGTTTATCACTACATTGAGTTTAAATATGCTGAGTCGGTTCTTTTTTTTTATTTTTTAAGAGTCCAAATAATAATAAAAAAAAACTACAGTTGCAAATTGAAAAATGTGAAAACACATTAATCAACGGATATAAAAATCTTAAAATATCAGATAAAGAAATGTCAGTAAAATAAATAAAATAGATTGTCAAACAACAATTGATACTAATTTACGCATTAAGTATTATATTATATTAAATGCTTTATAAGATTTTAAAATTGACGTTTGTTTTAACTTTTCTTTTACAAGTTATAAATTATTCTTATTTTAAATGTACCTATTACACTTCTATTTATTTATTTTATTTTTTTTAATATTTGTATTTTATCATAAGTTAATTATTAATATTTTTATGATTTTACTTTTAATTATAAACATGTAATTATTTGTTTTTGTTTTCTATTATAGTTGCTAATTTGTATAAAATAATTGTCCATTTATACGAGAACAATTTTCAATTAAAACTATCATTTTTGTTTTTTAAACTAATTAAAAAAAAAAAAAACGATTAATGATAAAATAATAAGATGTTTATGAAGTTTTTTGGATATTCAACAAAATATAGTGAATAAAAGTTTAAGATGAAGGTGGTTATTACCTAGCTGCTAGTAATCGAAAATTTAAGGTGAGAAAGTATAAAAAGTTATTTAATCTTTCAATATTGATGTATTATGTATATTACAATATTTTCGAATTATATTATTTTATAACTTATCTATGGGAAAAACTGAAAATTATATTTTATATTGATTTTTTATACAATATTTATTAAAATAAGATTTATACATTGGGTAAATATTAAACTTAAAACTTATGAAAACTATAATAAAAAATATTCTAGATAATCAGTGTTGGAAAAAAATCAAACTGGAAATGAGTTAAAAAATATATTTTGTTCCAAATATTTTATTTTATTTACTTATTATCCCCGGATAAAAGTTTTTATTAATTTTAAATATGGGATTGAAATTTTTTTATGCGAGTAACATACTTAATGTAATACAAAATTTTTTATATTTAATTTAATTATTTTAATTTTAAATAATAACTATTTAAAAAATATATTGTAGTTATAATAAGAAAAAATAAGATACGTCATAAATTCAGGTACATATATATCGTAACCCAAGTATAACAGCAATTTGATTTTTAAAAATAGGTGGAAGTAGGTATATAAAAATATAATAATGTTGAGTTGTGAAATGTGTAAATATCTAAAATCAAAAGGTATATGACTTAAATTTATTTAGAAGTTGAGAAATTTCCCTTGGGTTGGAATATTCGATAGAAGAAAACAAATTGAACTAAAACATACACGAAAACGAAACTCTGCGTACCAACTACCAATTGAACTTATTTGTTTGTACGATTGTTTTTTTTTCTTTTAATATCGAAACAGCCGAAAAAATATATATTTTTTTTCAATCTTTCGAGAATTATTAGCCATTCTATAATTAATATTACGTACCGATTTGAAAATATCATAAAAATAAATTACACGTTTGGTCGTCCATGAACTACTCGTGTAGGTAATATTAGTTTTTGTCCGTCTGTGAAGATATAATAAAATCGTATATTATTATAATACCAACAGGTATTTCGTTTTATTTTTTTATTTTATTTTTTATAAATTATTATAGAAATATACTAAGAAACTATACCAAAATAATGTACGAGTAGTTAAATTATAGACACGTGCCTAAATACTTTATAAAATAAATGTATACGTATTTATTACTTATGAAAAATACGATTGTACAGGATTTGATTTTAATGTAATCTATAATAATTAATAATCTATTAAAACAATAAGTTTGGTTT
This sequence comes from Tetraneura akinire, assembly GCA_021307375.1. Lineage (NCBI taxonomy): Eukaryota > Metazoa > Arthropoda > Insecta > Hemiptera > Aphididae > Tetraneura > Tetraneura akinire. The sequence goes on from JAIUCT010000010.1 coordinate 6,844,114, forward strand.
AACTAGTGTACCTATAGTTTATTATAAATGTTTAGTATGTATTTATAAAAAAAAAAAAATGCGAATGAAACTCGGACGTCGTTTAAGGCTATATAACGTAGAAAAATTACGAGTATTCCTACATAATTTTTTTATTATCTCCGAAATAACACTTTGGCATACCTAGTTTATACATTCAATTAAGCTCCTGAGATCTTACATTTACACCTACTTTTACATTTACATTGAATATTACACAATTTAAATTGTATGGTTTGCATTATAGTTTCATACTTACTTACAACGATATAATATAATTATATATTTTTATACGCGTTTCACTTTTTCTTTAATAACACTTTTAACTTTTATAGGAAATTTCACTATAAGCCCTGTAATATTATAATGTATTCGGTAAATTTAGTAAAAAAAAAAAAAAAAAAAAAAAAGCGGTCCCTTTAATAATATCATAAATTTATAAATTATTATACACGTCTATGCATTTTTTCCCTTGTATTTATATATAAGTATTATAACCTTATACCTAGCTAGTGGTTTGTCGAAATGGATATACTCGTATATTAATAATATGTAGATGAAATTTTGTTGTGTTCTATTTTTATTAAAATTAGCAATCGATTATTAAAATATATGTGGTTTGTTATAATCTTAAAAAAATTTAAATTTATCTCCAACAATACAATATTATTGTTTTTTTCTTTAATAATAATAAATCAAATTCACGATAATATATTATTCGGGGTGAACGTTTTAATGTTTATCTAACCCAATTGGAATAGATTTCTCGAGCTTATAACCATTCCTCTGAATTATTTAAATGCGTTTGGTTAATACGAATTCCGTAATAAACAATATCTATTACTTATTTTATCTATTACCAATGAAGTTTTAAATTTGACGATTTATACGGAATGAAGAGAAGTGGTAAGTGTTGTGTATTCGTTTCATTACAGAATACTGATCAGTACAACATTCGTATATTTGGTAGCTTAAATATATATATGTGATCTGTTCCATCTGTCGACTATTTTTTTCCTCTCTCTCTCTTTTTCCTTTCTTTTTTCGTATCTATTACGTCGAAGTCGATAAATGACAGCGAGATGCGCAAGGTTTCTTTTTTCTGATACAACCTTAGGGGTTTCAGGAGGTATATATTATACGTCTTTGACCCTTTAAATATTTTTTTTTTTTTTCGTTTTCATTAATGGTATATGCATTCGCCATGTTCGTCTATATATACCACCTACATTGTCTTTATTTATGAAATGTGAATAATTCGAACATATAAAACGTTGTATAGTCGTGAACAAATTCACGTTTTGATAAAAGTATAAATTATTGAAATAATTCTTTAATAGAATTTTTAAATACTTCCCGTATGATAATATTATGTTTTGCTATCAATTCGGTTAGGTTATTATTAAAAACGTATTAATTTATTATTATAGGGACTATTGCTTATGTTTTAATTGGAATCAATTTATGTATTCCATAAATAAATTGCGTAATAATTATAAATAGTGAAACGAGGCAAAAATATAGAATAATATATTATTATTGATAACAGATAAAAGTATTTTTATATAACCTTTAAACAATTTTATTACGTTTTATATCTATAGAATTTATCTAATTTACCGATAATAGAAACGGAATATATACCTAGCTCTTATAATAATATTATTATTACATACGAGTAAATTAAACTAATTTACTAAATATAAGTACTTTCTAGAAAATGATTAAAACTTTTGTATTGCGGCATTAAAGTTTTACTAACTACCCGTAGTTAAATTTTGTCACTATATTAAAAAATAAATAAATAAATGAATAAACAAAGAAGATAAAATATATAATTTAATACGCAATTTTTGTTAGAATATAAAATTAGATATTCTATAAGATTTTTATTTTACAAATAAACATCATTATAAGAGCTTTTTCGGTTTATTATAACAACAGTAGTTGTCTTAACGTTGTTTTCTTATTTTAGCCGATTTGAAAATTTGATAAGACACTGCGAGTACATTCGGATTTTGATAAACTTCCTTCGATTTTTAAATTATATTCATTTATTTTATTTTAATTTTTTATATTCATACATGAAATATTTGTATAAAACTATGTTTGAAATATTACACATAAATGGTAATTTATATTTTGTGATTTTTTATTAAATATATTGAATGTTCTTCTATTTTCGTTTTCAATATTATTATTATTATTATTATAAATATTCTGATAGTGAAAGTACCTACGTGAAACGTGAGTTGAGTATGAATGATTATTATATATTTGATTGTAAGTCATGTTTTCAGCTATTAAATCAATAGCGCATTCGTATATTTACTGTTTCTTTTTTTTCTTTTTTTTTTTATATTTTATTTACATTTCAGATTACATTTCATAAGTTAAATTATACATTATATATATATAGTTGTAGTTGATATTATTTATTTATTTACACTGATATATTATTTGGTAATGGTTTTTATAATACGGTTGTAAATCGAAAATTTAAAATATTTGCTAGTATCTGGGAAATAATAATACATTATACAGCTACTCATTATTTCACAGACATATAATATATTATTGTATGGGTAATAATATATTATATAATATAATGAGATCAGTGTATTGTTTAGGAAATTTTATGAACGTGGTATTGATTTTGGAAAAGGTTATTCATGCGGGGCTGAAAGTTTGAAGTTTGAATTCACACATGAATATAATAATATTATTATGATAATTAGTATTCATATCATAATAATTTAAATATTTTACATTATTATTCAATAAAATGAAATGATTAATGGATAAACTGATAGTTCAGGCAAGCGAAACATTGTCAATGCATAGCATATAATAATAATGATAATAATAATAATAATATTGAAATATTTCTAGAAATTCATAGCCGATAAAATAATTGAATTATTTCATAGATATTAGGAAGATAATAATTTTACATTTATGTATTTGTAAAAATTTTAATTACACATTTCGTATATGATATATAAAATGATATATTTATACCTATACCTACATTTGAAATGAAATTTATATAATGTACAAATTAACAACAATGATAAATTGTACATTTTACATCTATTTATATTTTCATACGATATTTTGAATTTTCCACCGTTGCTGTGATCGCGTTTAATATGATATAGTGTCATTAAATATAAAGAGTAGTTTTTGCCATGACAACTTACTGTGTTGCATAATTTAATATTACTCGTATGAAATGTTGTTAAAAAAAAATCGGACGCCATATTACGCATTATGTTTTGTTTGGCATGTTAAACACAATTTCCCATAAGGATTTTATTCTAAAATAGTCATTTTGATACGGATAACTAATTTCACATTATTTTCATTCGTATTTAGTATTATTATTATTATTATTATTATTATTATTATTATTATTATTATTATTATTATTATTATTATTATTATTATAATTATTATTATTATTATTATTATTATTATTATTATTATTATTATTAT
>JAIUCT010000010.1:6847639-6871700 GCA_021307375.1 Tetraneura akinire
ATTATTATTATTATTATTATTATTATTATTATTATTATTATTATTATTAAAGTACAATAATAATACAAATTCATTGTGTACCATTAAAAACTTATACACGTAGTATGTTCTTTCGTGGAATGTTATGGAATAATAATCCAGATAGGTACTGAATGTTTTCGAATTTTTTGGATGACTAGAATATAATAAATGTAAATCTACGACTCGTGTGCCTGGTGAATTGATAAAATGTAGTATATTATATTAAACCGAGCAGACAAACATAATTTGATGTTACTGTATAATAAACCTAATATGGTTGATTGGATTTTGGTAGGAATAATTATTTAAACGCAAGCCGTACAAAATATAACTAGGTAGGTACCTAATGGATGTCGTTTTGAATTGATTCAGATTAAAATCGATTAAACTATTATAAATAATAATAATAATAAAAAAAAAAAAAAATGAAAGGAAATTTGAATATATAAAAATACGATGTATAACATGACGTTCTTTTTTTTTTTTCGTCAATTATAAATATTACTATCTTGTTATTTATTAAATGTAAAAAAATATAATATAATATTATAAAAATTTATAAGAGAAAAAAAATTTATTGAAATTACATATTTTTTTTTTGTTTTTTTTTTTTTTTTTTAGTACAAAATATCATTGATGATTTATAATATTATTATTTCTTTTTTTAATGGTATTTGACGAACGTCATCAGTCGACAATGATAAAAAAATATGTTTTTAACTGAAATTCCGATATTAGTTTGTATACAAGTTTAATTTATATATATATATATATTTTTTTTTTATGTAATATACTCGTAAAATTCATTACATGGCTGTTTTTTATGTTTTAAAGCTCTCTGTATATCGTACATTAACGTTATATTCAATTTAGATATAGGCCAACGCATTATATAATAATAATAATATTCATAGCATATTTTTTCTTTCCCTTATTTCATTTTTTTTTTCTTTTTTGATTTAATATAGTATATGGTAACCGTAGAAATTATTTAATTTGAAAATACGTCCGTTTAGAAATATATACATTATAATAAAATACAATAATAATAATAATAATAAAAAACAGATTTTTTTTTTTTTATTATTTTTATTTCAATATAGCCATGTAATTTTTATATTTTGTCAGAAAATTAAAATAACAATTCGTTTCTTAACAATCGCGTTATAAATATTTATTAAAAAGTTTATATTTACATTATTATAGTCTATAATATTACTCGTCTATAATTTATTTATAAATAAACTCGTACCGTTATCGTGCTGGAATTGATTGTATTCCTACTCGTATATTAATAATAAATATAGTCAATTTACAATAAAACTTAATGGGAAATTCTTAAGTACTCTCTGAATTAATGTTTATTGAATTTCTTGAACGTGTTCCGTGTCGCTTTTTTTTTTTTTTTTTTTACAACATTGGTAAGTTAAAATGTTGTCAAAAAAAAAATAAAAAAATATTAATTAATAGGTAATTAATATCTTCTATTTTATTATTTCAATACCATTCAATATCGTACGTGTCAATTAATAATTATAGTTAAGTATTATTAATTAATTATCGCTTTGTCTTTATGTTTTTACATATAGGTAAGTATACTTCTGCTGGAATTTAAAATAACAAATATTTATTTCGTATAATATTATACGTTAAAAAGTATATTTTATGTAACTCATTTCTTCATTTCAAAATATTTTATATGAAAAAACGGACATTTCGACTTTTTAATTTATCAATAATATTAATCAATAATATTTGTTGTTTTCAAGAGACACCTAATTACGATTCTGATTGTTATTATTTGTGAAAATAGTATGTTCACTTAAATAATATACGTACTATCCTTGTTCCATACGAAAGCTATTATAAAGTTTATAACATACGTGCAAATTTTGGTTGGAAATAATTATCAAAAATATATGTTTTATGCATATTTATTTTTTTATATTTAAATTCAGTAATTACAAAATTATTAATAAAATCATTTTCGCAAAATTGTATAATATAATTGATGAATTCCAAATGTAAGAGTGTAATGAGAAACATATTTTAATTAATGAATAATAATATTCAACAAGTCATTAAACCAAGAACAGTTTTTAACTTTTACCCGATTCCTAACCGGGGATAATTAATTTTTTACTTTTCCTATATCATAATGCAAGTAAACATAACATTATATTTCTAACTTCTTTGTTAATATACAGTTTACCACATCATGGTTATAAATGTGAAAATAATTATTAGAATATTATATTAAAACGTAGGGACAAAGACGAGATATTTCAAACGGTAAACATCATCATCAGTCATCTAACGTACAAACATTTAATGATGATGTGATCGTTTATAATATTTATTAGAATCATAATATAGTTTAGGCATTCCCTTCATTTTTTGATTATGAAATTTACCAAACACGTACCTAATAGTAATCGATTGCGTTTGTGTTAATCTTTGACAGATATCGTGCCGAACAACGGTGTTTGTCCTCTTTAATATGCTCCTCGTTATTTGTATACATTATAGTCTATAATATTTTAAATAACGCGAAATCTCAGTGACAATATAATCGAACGAATATGTTTTTCTATTTTTTGGATTAAAATAGTCGTGATTAATTTAAATAATACAATTTTGATTTTATTCAAAATATATAATTTTAAAATTAAAGTTTTACGTAAGTTTTATTTATTAATCATATTTTGTTCTTATCTATATTTATACTTTCTAATAGGTTTTATACAGTTTATTTTACGTTCGAATATGAAATTTTTGTTTCCTATTTATATTTATATCGATTTTTACGATGTAAAATAAAATAAAATAAATCAAGTTAGGTAGATATATTTAAAATTCTTACTTTCATTATATTCAATTTTAAATGACTAAACATTTTCGTTATCGTCGAAATCTTAACATAAATATTTCAACGGTAAAATATTAAAGGTTTCTTTACATTTCGTAAAACTGCTTTAAAATGTAAATGTAAAATTCTAGTAAAACAAATATTAATTGACATTTCAAATAAATACCACAAATTTGTATAAAGAAATCTACCTACTCGTAGCGTGTTCATATTTCATATTTTAGAAACTAAAATTAAAAGTAATCAAATTTAATCTCGTATTTATCATAAATATCACACAATTACTGCAAAAGATAGAATTATTAAACCGTCGAGCGGATTGAAAAAATATTTTATTTATCTACTTATTTTTCAATAGTGGCCAGTGGGTATTTTCAAAACATTCCTACGTTTCACTAAAATTATTGAAATTTTAATTATTATACATTTATACAGGTGAACTATTTAATATATGGTTTGAGGGGGATAATTAGATCATAAATGAGCAATAATATAAATTAAAAAAAAAAAAAAAAATTTGTAATATGTACCTATAAAATAATCTATTATCATGAACTAACTATCTTGTTATAGACTTAAATATATTGGAGGCCACACGAAAAAGGAGGCCCTGTGAATTACACACCCAACACTCCAGTAAATTTCGCCACTGTCAGCAGCGTTAGGCTGCAATAAATTAATTGTGGATAATAAATTGTATGATTTTATTAAAATATATAATATTATTCGTTTTAATGTGACACGTATGTGTTTTCATGGTAAATTTAATTTAAAATTCAACAGTCATTACTCATTTGATATTATCATTTATATGACATAATTAAAATTTAAGCGTTGTGAAAATGATTATTGTAATGTAATATTTTTATTCTAGTGTTGGGCGTACACACACACCGTATATTTCGTTAACATTTCGTAAATGAAATGGGAAGGAAATAGAAAAAAAAATTTTTTATTTTATCAAAAGTTCTTAATTAAAAATTAGGTACCTAGGTACTTGTGAATGAAATTATTTTAACATGAAATTGTGACGGAAATTCCTTTCAGTTTTGTTTTCTATTTTGTTTACATTTGGACCGACGATGACACTTCATCATAATTTTTTTTTTTTTTACAAAAAGTACCTCTACCCACCTAACGAATTTACAATTCAACGATCCACATTGACTATATAACTCGGAGTATGATTATACAGCATGAACTCGATACGCTTATTTTCCAAGAGAATATTTCGAGTTTATATTATTATTTAAATCGACATAATTTATATACGTTTTCCTAACTGTTATTATTTTATTAATTTTGATTTTTAAACGCATAATTTTTAATGCAAGCCGAATTCCGAGGAAAAATCATTAGCGTTAACAAAATCAGCAAAGTTACGAAATTAAAGATTTATTCATTCGGAATAATTCATTTCGTATATATTAATATATGAAATTTGTTATCATAACTGACATTTTGTCAAAAACGATTTATTTAACGTACGCGTTTTTAGTACCTAAGTATTTCTCTTGCTGTGAAATTTAATATAATTAATTTGTTATTATTATGGTATATAAATTAAGCTTACAGTTATAAATACAATTATATGAATATCTATTAAAATATAAAACTAGCATTTGTTAAGTCGGTACATAAAACGCGGTTTAGATCTACCTACTCGTATATTATAATATAACAATAATAGGGATACATTTTTTTTTTTTTTTTTAGCGTACAATTTTTAATGTAATGGATTGCTTCTATACGCGGGCAGGTGTACGTTAGGAAACAATTTCTATTAAATACAATTATTTTTACATTTTAAAAATTAAATTTTTACTTATATACAGTTTAAATTTTATCGTTACTATTTAATTGTAATGGATTTTGTTTAGTTTTTTACACAATGTTTTACGAGTATGGTGTATAGTTTTTAAACTTGAACCTCCTATTAAATTAATTCATCTACTTTAGTTTCGTAATTAAAAAAGAAATTTATTTTAAGCCTCTATAATGTATAGGTATTTATCTATACATATCTATTTCCAAATATCCAAATTGATTATAATACAATTCAGTCAATCCTAAAGATTGAATCTTTGAATAATATATTTTTTTTTTCAATAACTATAATAATTGAGAATTAACTCGTGTTACATTAAAATAGTTGGACAAAAATGTTATTAATTCATACAAACGTTATATTTACGTCAATAAATCGTTTAGTGGTAACGTATGAATGGACTTAAATTTTTTTATAAAGAAGTAAATACAGTCAATATTCTTCTAGATAAGAAGACTTCGACAAAGAGCTAAATTTAATAATTGAAATCGCCAAATTTATTAGGTTAATGGGTATGATAATATTTTAAAAATAGTTAGGAAATAAAAATGGTAAAAAGGACTTAAAACAGTTAGTATTTTTATTAATAGCTCAGAAAAAATAATTAGGACAGCTATATGATAAATTACATAAAAATTTTTGATGGTTTAACAAAAGTGTTCAAAAATTATGCTTTTAATATAATAACTATTGAAAATAATAATTTAAAATTTCTATTAGGGAATACAAAGGATAAAATTGACGACGGGTACTTATAAAATTCAATGCGATTATTATAATAAATGTTACGTAGGGCAAACAAAAAGAAATTTAGATATGAAGTTTAAAGTGCATTTAAGAATTATTATAATAATCAAGAAGACTATCATTATCATTATCATGATATAGATTATCATTTTATTGAACACTAACCAATAACCATAATATAAAATTAGTAAAATTGTTAAAAAATGTAAATAATTGTAAGAAATCAAATATAAGAGAAGCAATTGAAATGTTTAAAAATAAAAATAATTTATAAAATTGGGACTTAAGTCCATTATAAAATGTATTATTCAAAAATTAATATAAACCAATGACAATAACATAATAGAAGAGAGATGGTCAACGATTCGCATGCCTTATTGTGGGTCATTGGGTTTAAAACTATAAACTGCATATAAAGATATAAAGATATAAGGATATAAAGATATAAGGATATAAATATATAAGAATATAAGGATATAAAGATATAAGGATATAAGGATATAAAGATATAAGGATATAAGGATATAAGTATATAAGAATATAAGGATATTAGGATGTTAGCAGCATAAGACTGTCAGTGCTTGGTACGTGCTGAAGATTGTAACATTGTTATGAATATACGTATACGAATATTATTAAGTATTAATTGTGTAATTTGAGTTTTTTTTTTATAAAATATTATAGTTTACTTTACAGTGCAATGTATTTATCAATATAAAACTTAAATTGAAATTAATAAATAATAATTATAACTAAGTTTTATATACGACAAAATTAATCGATATATTTTCTCGTGTTCGCCGATAAATACAATTTTAGGACTTTTAAGTATAATATTATGTCTTGTGGAATTAGACATACCTATACGTTTAAAACCGTTCCCAACCCTGGTTATAAAAGTATATATACGTCCGAATTCTTGGACGATAATTTATTTATGATATTATAATTTATATTTTAATTTCGTAAATTTGGATTTTAAAACGGCTGAAGCCTACAACCACGCACTTTTTATTAACACTTGGAGCTATTTAAGAGGCGTGGAGGTTAGTTTATATATACGAGCGAAGCCCTCGTACGGACCAACAAGCAGTGACCGGCGACCGTACACGACCGGTAACCGTATACCGGAAAAACGCAATTTTAGAGGTCCGGTGGCCGTTATTTTTTCGCTACACCTTTCCAGTTAAACCACCCGTCGGGTCAACTTAATTCATCGTATGTGTAATGACTCGACGACCGAAATCCCTCGATTTCCGTCTCGGTCCGTGCAGTTTTACATATCCGAGAAAGTTGCGATGAAAACGAGTTAGCTCGACCGGGAGTTCGTGGTAATATCGTTTTCATTACGTTGAAAGTCGGACACGGTTCATCTTGTTAGCATAATATATTGTGTTTCTTCTCGCAGAAGGAACTCGTAATTTCCTTTCCACCACGAGGTTACGTATATGGTCGCACGCGTCCTTAAGACTATATTATTATTATTATTATTATTATTATTATTATTATTATTATTATTATTATTATACGCTCTGACCCGTACACGTTTTCGTCCAAGGACGCGTGAATTTTTTTTATTCCAAGCTCCTAATGACGTTTAACAATTTTGTTATAATACGTATACGTATAATCGTGTTATTAATATTTATATATACGTATTATCGTTATTTATGTATTTTTATACGTATTTAATCGTTATAATTCTTTTTTTTTATATATAGAAATGGTTTTTCATTATAGAAATAATTTTTTCTTATAAAATATTAAGTTTTTTTTTTTTTAACGTATTTGTCAGGAGAACTGACGAGTATTCTTATTGAAATATTATACGACTTTATAATGTATTAAACCCTCTCTTTACATAAAATTTTTATTAAGCACAGCGTGACGCGTGTATAGAAACGTCTTTCGTCTCGGCATTTAATTAATTTGCAAAGTCAAAGACAGTGCATATTAGTTAACTCGGATGATTATAAACTTCAATTAATGTGTACGTATATATATTATAATATTATCAAGTTTACGACGTATGTCATGCGTGTGCGCAGTCTCAAGTATGACGTTGGGTGTTAACGACGTACTTTATATGGGCGCAGTTTCGTCGTTTTTAATCTATCGCATTTTTAGTGTTTAGCGCGAGATTACAAAAATAATAATTATTATTTTCGCGTCGTTTTGATTGCATTTCGTCCGAGTGTATTTTTAAGTGTGTACGATTATAATATTAAATCAACCGTGTTATACACACTTTATAGGTTAGAAGTGCGTATTAGTCCGTGTCCGCTCTGCATGAACGTTTCATTTCGGAAGTTATTATTAACTGCAGGCGCAAAACGTGACCGATAGAAATTTCCACGTGAAAGCGCTATCGAATAAACAACGGGTCTGCAGGAGGGTAGTCCTTTTGGAGACAAACAAATGTCCCCCGTTCACTTTTTCGTGCTATCCCTCGCACATACTCGTCCCTCGAAGGGATCGATTAATGCTATGCGAGATAGAAATTAATGGTTTATTTGTTCCGCGGCGCTCTGGACGGAACCCGATAATTAAACTTTGAAACTGCACATGGAAACTATTTGGATACATTTAAATGCGCAATCAAATTTTGACCTGCAAACAATTCCAAAATATGAAATTATTATTACGCATAAATATAACAATTGCACGGGTAAAATATTATTTAAACTTATGTACTACAGGTATACAGGATGACCCAGATCTATTACCTTATGGAAATATCCCCACGAAAAATTAAGATTTTTGAATGATTTTTTTCTTCAAATTATACGTATTAGTTAGTTAGATAAAGGATTATAATATTATTTCTATTACTTTTTTAAATTTAATCATCCCTTAAAAAAAATAAAAATAGTTTTAATGTTTTAATTATTGTTAAATTTGAAGATAACCTGCAGTTTATAGGTAAATTTGTAGGATAATTTTGATATGTCGATCTCCTAATTTAATGAATTAATTATTGGAAAAATTAAATTTTTGACGTCATTATTATTTATTTGTAATTATTTAATGAATTATATGGTTGATTGTAAAATTAATATTATCAATATCATAATAGTCATACCCAGATAGTAACTTTGAGAAGGATAATATTATAGTTATTACTTGAAAAATATTGATAATTGATGTTTGATAGTATAATAATTGGTAATAGGTAGCTGAATATGCTTATACGTATCATTAATGTTATATTATTTTAATAAAATTATTACACTAAAAATCATGATAAAATTTTGTTTATCACTAATTGAGTTAATCATTATAATATATTGATTACACAAATTTTGTACGCTATGATAATATTGATATTAAGGCACACGTATAATGACGTCAAAATATGATTTTTTATTAAATTAAAAAAATTCCTAAAAAACGACATATTCATTAAATTGGGAGGAATACATCAAAATTAGCATACAAATGTACTTTATAAACTGGCTATCTTAAAATTACAGAAACATTTAAAAAATAAAAAGTTATTAAAATTATTTTCATTCCAACTATGGGTACGATTTTCGTTGTACTGTATTTTATTAAACCGGACGTTTTACTTAAAAACGTCTTATTTGTGAAAATTCCAATTGTTGACAAAAAATAATTTGGACACGTTAAGTTTATTCGAACTCTTTATTTTCTTGCATAACATTATCAATTAATACGATAAGCGTAATAAAATGTAGGTATAAACAAGATAACAATGACTAGTTGAAAATCTGTGATTTGAGAATTTCTTAAACATACCTCAATTTATTTATTCTCAATACTGTAGTTTATAAATAATTTTAAATTGTATTACGTTACTTAATACTTATTATAGATTAATCCAGAATTATTATTAATATTATAATAACACACTGTGAAAAATTAAATAGGTATTAAGAAATGAAAAATTTAAAAAAATTATAAAAAATAATGTTTTAAAATTATCATTTCTTTTGACGGTAAATGGTATTATAACGTTACCATGAATGACGTATGAATCATATTACCTATACTGTATTATTTTACATTTGAGTTCATATAGTAACTGTCAGCACATATTAATAATAGAAAAAGTTTCTTCACGCACATAACACAGCATATAAATATCTGATATTTTAATGGTAGACAGTGAGTATTTTCGCGTACGTCGGAAACGTCAACATTGGAATGATGGTAATGACTAAATACGACTTTTATTTGAAAACGCGTTTCAATATTGAAAATCGAACTTTCGACTAAAGATCGTGTTTCTTAAACCATTAGACTATCCAGCATGATATGAACACCAACACGGGGATCGTATATAAAAATTAATTGAATAAAACTTTTTCGAGGAGGGGGAAAAAAGAGAGAGAGAAAGAGTGAGAAAGAGAGAAGAATCGCCCAATTCCACAGAAAGCCCAGCTCTTAATAATTTCCTAATAGTAATACGATAACGTACTAAAAACACCAAACGATGGATATCAAGATCATGTGATTTAGATTATCTAGAATGTTTTCAATTACAGAACTAATCTTAACGAAGAAATATTCGCGCGGATTCGGTTTTGTCTTAAGTATATGGAAACGACGTTTTCGCGAAGATTTCCGGAACTGCAATTACAATAATTCATTAATCGAAAAACAGAAGTCGCGTTTCGTTCGTAAATAGATTTTTTCGTTTCAAACAAATTGCATATTATGTTTTTATACAGTTGATAATATCGTAGAAAAGAAACGTTAATAAATTAATATTATCCGCAGATTTTTAAATTCTTTAGCGAGTATTATTTTTTCATTTACGTCAATTTATTATTATTATTATATTTTTTTTTACGCATTTTCAGATAGTTAGCTAACGTACGATTATGGTCGAACAATTATTGCAAGAACGATGCGGCCGCCAGTTGTCCGCCTGCGTGCGGATGAATACCAGACTGGGCGGTGCAGAATTTGAGTTGAATTGCGGGAAAAAACAGAATTCCTGCAGGAGATCGGGCGGGGAACTTCAAAGAGAAAGGGGCCACGGTCCCGGTATGTTCGACCGGGAGGACATCGATTTAGACATGGATCTCAAATATCACCTACAGACGTGCACGTGTTCTTGCAATCACATGGGTTTTGGAAATTACATGGATTATTATCAAGTTAGTTAAATATAAATATAATACCTATAGGTCTATAGTATCTCATGTACTCGATTGATACGATTTGGCATACAGATGATGACGGCGATTTGATTTATCGTGAAACGCGATTAAATTGTATTGTAAATAATAATAATAATATTGTAGTAGAGTGTATAGTTGTATTTTGTATATATCCTATTTGGATTAATAAGGATATCCGGATATACATTTTTAATTAATTCGTAAAATCGACCGTGAATAATATAATTATTTATTTAAATTTTTTTTTTTTTTTTTTGTTCTTATTATATTAATTAAAACGCGAAATTCGCGTAAATCGGTTAAAATTAGTTTTTTAATCAATTAAAAAAAAAAAAAAAAAAAGAGGGGAAAAAAGAAAAAACTGAGAAAATTACTTCGGTAAAGTTTGAAAAATCAGCAGTATAATATAATAACCGGGCTATATATTAGTGTTGTTTATTTTTTTCATTTTTTTTCATTTTTTTTTTTTTTTTTAAGTTCAAGACAAGTCTGCAAACATATTGTATTACCTATAATATATCATATAAGAGCGCGTCATAATTTATCGTGTTACAATACGTGTGCGTTACATATTCATATTATATCGTTATTATACGCACATTTTACAATATTCGAATTCGAAATAATATTATATCCGTATAAGGTATAACATTTTATTTTATTTAAAAAAAAAAACATGATTTATCGTCGTTTCTAGTCAAATGGGAGATCTATTTTATATAGTGTAGTAGGGTTAAATTATATATTTCCGTTTTATTTATATTTATGAAGTCGAGTCGTTGAAAGGTAATAAACGTTTGTACGTGTATAATTTGAGTTATACCTGTACAATAGTCCATTTCTATTGTTTGTATACCTCGCGTTATTTAAACGGAAATGTTTAACATAGTTTATAATAATATAATAATATAATACAATTATATATTATTATATTATTTAAATGGCAGCAGGCAAAATCCGAGGTACAATATTATATTGTATTGTATATAACCTTACCTAGGTACTTATAATTTTGTTGCCTTACGCGTGTGCAATTTAGATTTAAAAGTACGATATTTGTTATATTTTTAAATGTTTAATGTTTCGAACGACATTTTTTGAAGAATATTATTACAGAAAATAATCGTCACGAATACTTTAAAATCGGTCTGAGACAATATTATCACGTTTTATATCCGAATTATTGTATAGGTTGTAATCTAAATTCCAAATGATAACGTATTAACGCTCATATAAAATATACGTTATCGTATATTCGTATATACATTCGTAAACGATACGTAGAAATTTAAAATTTTTCGGTTAGGTTAAAATGTTATTTTTTTTTTTTTTACGGTTCAGACTTTCCTTAATATTTTATCACCCGCGGTTGTAAACACGTTGTTTCTATAAAGCGAAATAATATTTATTTGCCGATATCAAGTTTTTACGTACGTTAAACGTCTAAAATAGTTTGTGTTTACCAATAAAGTATTATACGACGAAATATGGAAAGAATTATATAATTATACGGTGTAATTTTTGATAACTATAGGTATATATTATAAATGTTGGGACAAAAAGGTCACAGCAGGACCAAGTGACAAGTGTCTTTTCCGCAGTAAATTTAATTTTAAATTATTTTTTACCGGTAACTATACATAAAAGAGGACATCAAGAGTACAACCGTGTACTTATTGATATTCGAATATTAAAAAATAACCTCGAGTGATTTTTGTAAAATATCGGACACGTGTACTTTTTTTTTATTTAGCGATTCATATTTTGTAAATAATCATTTATATGTATTCATTTTTTCCAACGATATATTTTGATATCAACGATTATTTATGATTTAGAAAAGAATTAAACATGAAATCTATAATTACAATAACATTGATAACGTCCATACATAGTAATATTATCGTAAAATGTATAATTTAGAAAATCGTCGGACGAGTGAAAAATATTCTAGACGTTTCTTCTTTTTTAAGCTTTTTTTTTTTAACAAAGTTTTATTAAAAATAAATTGTATTTTGTAAAATGTGTATCGTACATTGTTTAAGCTTCGCCAGCGTGTAATTTATAATAATACACTTATGCTAATCTTTACATTATGAATGACATAGTCATTAAACACGTATATTATAATGACGTAGCTGTGTTAATCTAAAGCTTAAAAATATATGAAATGCGATTATAATTCTGGCGTGTAATTAATAGATGATTTAATGTTTGTAATGTTTCATTGAAATGCGTAATTCACGATTATTTAATAATACGCGTATTTATTTGTGATTGGGTATAGTATAGAATATACATTGATTTATTAGAAAAGTATTATTATTATTATTATATTTTTAGACCTAGTTCAAGAATAAAATATGGATAACGCATTTAATTATAATGTGATTATGGAAAGATAGAAAATAGAGTATCGACATAAATTATGATGTATGTTATATGTAAGAAAAGTATAAATAGAAATAGAAATTTTGTTCTCCAAAATTGAGTATTTTTTTTTGAGAGGTAGAATTGGATAAACGATTTTGAAGAAAGATATTTTTCATAATGTATTTTATACAAACTTTGATACCACATTAAAATTTGTTTAAGTATTTGGAAGTTATAGGAGTTTGGATTGATTACTGATTAGTATAAATTTAATACTTTATAAACCGTGGTCTATTGTAAATTGTAATTATGTAAATTACAAGGCAATTAGTAGTCATTAGTAGGTTAAATACTAATTAGTAATTAGTAATTATGAATTTAACGGAAAATATTTATTAAGAGCGGAATATCGTTCTAAAGTAAATAAAAACTTTGTTCATATAAGTTTGTATACCTATACATTTATTTAATATTGTTCAACATTTACGATCAAAAACAAATTATTAATTTAATATTATTAAAATGTCAAATTTGCTTTTATCAATATTTATAAATATTATTTTTAATACGAGTATTAAAATATTGTTTAGAACGATAGCAATTGATTTTTTTTCTAAATTTGTAAATATTATGCATTAATTTATATTTGGTATAAAAAGTTTTTATAATTTATCCTTATCAGTTCATGTAATTAAGCAATTAAATATGTAAAATGTCTATATTATGTCACTGGCATGACTAAAAGAAGGTCTAAAATTCTAAACCATTATTTAATTATGATTCCGAGACACAATAAAACTTTAAAACGGCTCATAAAGTTCCACAACAAACAACCTATTTATTCCTCTGACAAACAGAGTTAAACTGTGTATTTCTAGATTTTATAGTAATTTTGAATTTTGAGACGTAATAATACAAAGAAGAAAACAAATCCGTGAAATTATTTTTCTTAACTTAAACACTGTTTAAGTGCCAATTAAAATGTAATTTATTTAAAAAAAAAAAACGCATTGTTATAATTCTGTTGGGCTGTCTGACTCTTAAGATTATATGATGCAATCTATATTTGAACTTACGACGGTCGATTATCAAATTAAATAAGACAATCTGTACGAAATATTAATTATACATTCTTAAATTGCGTTAATTATTACAAATTTGTTCGTACGTCGTGAAATAAATTTTGTTAGAAACGATCAATGAACCGAGACTAGAAATTAATAAGTCAAAGTAAATTTTATCTTCATTAAATAATAAAGACGAATTACTCTTTATCTTAATATCTTTTTTTTTTTAATAACATTTAACTTAGCGAGTTCATTTCGTCAAGAGTAATTTTTAATTTCATTATATACATTTTACTCCTCACGGCCCTTGGGTTATATAAAACTAACTATTTTAAAAAAAAAAAATTATATTTATTTATTTTTTTCTTCTTTACGCGAACGATGATATATTAAAAATGTATGTCTTAAAAAATTATTATACCTCTTTTAAACTTTAAGTTAACCGACTTCCTTTTCTTACGAATTTTTTTCTCTCTATATTCACTAAAATTCAATAATAATTTCGAATAAATTTCAAATATAAAAACGAATAATTACGTACTCGATTGTGTTGTAACAACATTCAACCAAATATAGGACCAAATAATATCATTAATTAGGCACTATATTTTAATTGAATGTTTACCCGACCACGTTGAATACGCCGAGAGTATAAAATGAATTTAGTTTTTGCGGCTTTCCAATTCGTACGAATATACTTACCGTCTCTTTCCAGGGCGTTAAATAATATATAAACACGTACAGGTATTATTATAAATTTATTTCGCCGGGATTGTAATAATAATCCGGTCACGCTCTCGCCCTGCGGGGGAACGTTCCTCCGGTTATAATACACGGGAAACATAAATAAAAAGTATGTAAAAACTAAAAAAAAATAAAATAAAAAACACGTAAGTTTACCAGACAAGTGAACGACGACGTCACTTTTTTATGTCATCAAGACCCGAAGACCACGTACCGAGCACAATATTTTCCTGACGGATTTTTGTTTTTGACGTGCCGGCAGAAAAATACTCGGGACACGTGCGTATTCGTGCTCGGAATTATTACCAACACGATTGCCGTGTGTACCACGGTTGCGGTTATATTCCGCGACCATAATAATCACGATAATTACATAGGTGCGATGGTTTTCTGGTTGTACGAGGTACGTTTTTTTTTTTTCCCCGTAATACGTGTCGCACGTGCTTTGCCCTCCGTTTAACATTATATTAGCGAACGATAAGGCGATAGGGATCTCGCGAAAAGTAACGCGTTACGTTACACGTTTCGAAGTTTTTTTTAAAAAAAGAAATAGTTTTTTTTTGTACTTGATCGGTTGACCATAATATTTAGCTTGTTTTTTCTTCTTTTATATAATAAATTATTCGTAATATGTATAAATTACTCGGATATTTTCTTATATTCGAATAATAATAATTATTTCGCATTTCTAATGTTCATTATTATCACGAAATAGCGAATTCACGCCATTCGTTTCCTAAACGTATTTTATTATCAATCACGTTCGTGTAATATCAAAATGTAAATAAACAAAAAACTATACTATATTAAATTTGTCTGTTGGTAATAACTTGATATCATCATTTGATTCGTATAAATACTGATAAGGTTAAAATATTTAATCCTATACGAAAGAGTTTTGGAATATAAATATATATATATATATATATATATTAACATATTAATTTAAGTATAAAATTATTGTAATTTAATAAACGACGGAACGTGTAACCGAACTCATTCTAAACTGTTTCGCAAAACAATTGATCGCGACGATTTATATTTAATACGAATGAACACGAATGAATTCGACATGGATAAACGTTATTTGGATAATATCATAAATGTAAAACGTAGAATTAACGTCTTGTAAATCGTACGTATAAATAATAATAAAATATTATATACCGTTTTGTCGGCGTGACGTGAAAATTTATACGGCAGAATACGATATTATAATATATGAATATTTAATACGCGTCGAGTTTGGTTTATTTAATAATGAAAATTTCTCGTTCGTTCTTATTTTAGTTTTTTGTCTACTATTATAAATTTTCATCTATTGTTATAAATTTCCGTAATCGATACGGCCGCGTGATTTTTTCGTTTCAATAATATAATATATTATATGATGTTTTCCGCTCGGGGGTATAGTTTTGTAGACGAGATTTTTATAATGACGCGTTCTATCGCGGTCTGCGGACGCGGTGATGTCGTTCGAGAGGGTATTTTTTTTATTTTATTTTTTTTTTATGTGGCAATTTTTTGCTAGAAAATCCGAAAGTCCTCGCGTAATTGGGAATCTCCTCCGTGACAGTTTTCTTGATTTAAGACGTCTGCGGAGGAATTATTGGGGGGTGGACGCGCGGACGAACAAAGAGCATTCGGTCAGAACGAAATCGCCTCGGAATATTATAACCTTTTTTTGGATTCCAAATACCGAAATATTATCATTTTATCATTATATATTACGGTTATACACGACACATACGGTATTTTATTATCTATTTTGTCGCGGGCACGCGTGGCTATCGTAATGTACACGCGAACGGAATTATGTGGAATTAACGCGCCGAGTATAATTACCTATTTTATATACAAGAAACACAAACACATTGTATTATTATATATAATGGTGTGTACGCGTTCTGTTTACTCGGATTTTGTGAAACTCCTAAACTATATCGAACAATAATTTAATTAATTGCAACAACATAAACAAAACGCGCGACAATAATAATATTGTAATAACACGAGGAACAAACTATTATTTGGCCGGCGTCTATAATATAGCTATAAGTGATATCGTATTATTATAATATATTGTTGTTGTTGGCGACCGTACGCGAAACCGCGGTTATCGATATTATTGATAAATTCCACGGTCGTCTCGGTAAGATACTAAAATATTGTACGTTATCAAAATAATGATAATAATATAATATTATCGTGTAACGGGCGCGGGCATTATTCACGTCCCGGGTGTAAAATATACCGAATAGTTTAATATCGGCGACAATGACGGTTCGGCGATGATATTTGTTCGCATAGAAAACAATATTATTATTATTATTATTATTCGATTCGTTATATTCTATTACGATCGTTTGAAATATTTCAAATCGTATTTTATTATATTATGTTGTGATTTAACCGTCATAATATTACGAATCGTTTATGCGAATCGATTTTTGATTAGAATTTCAAAACCGTAAACTTGCAAGATAAAAAAAAAACACACGTTTTATATGAAACATTATTTAACCTCGTGTGCTATATATTGTTTATAATAGGTATTATTGTAAAGTCTTTGAAAACTGGTTAATTTTCACATCAAAATAAGTTATAATATGATGTCTCCAACAACTACGTATACTCGTATATTATACGGAAGTATCTAATATTGTCAAAGTTGTCGTTGAAATAATTAAAATGCTAATACGTAAGTACCTTCCGAACAAATTAAAAGTAAAAGTTTTATATTACTATTTTTTTTATTTTTTATTACGAGTACATAAACTGTATTATAAAACTTGATTAATTATGTGTCTAATGGCAAATATTTTTACATTGTTCGGCAATATTAATATTTAATGCGAAAATGTTATACACATAGACGAGTTCAATAAAATATCCAGAGATATTTCCATCATCGAAATATTTGGAAACATTCCGATGTAAAAACAAGCGTCAAAATGAATAATCGTTAATTTAATACTGAGATTAAATATTCAAATAAATTGTCTTTTAAAAATATTATAAATTCTTCTATGATATTGATTGATTGTGATATTATCATAAACTAATATTATAATGTTATCATAATTTACAAAAAAAAAAAAAAATAAAATAAAATAAAATAAAATAAAATTTTAATACAATATCATAGATACATTGTGATACGTGTCGGTGTATGTAAAATATTCAATAGATATGGTATAGCAGGTATACAGTAAAAACTAAACATATAATAATATTACACGTTAGGTATAATAGTTTAATATAATAGGTATGATCTATTTTATAAAATTTAAAAAATATTATATTTACATAAAATATTGAGATAATTAAATTAATTAGGTACCTAACCCTAAACTAATTTTTGTTGGTCAATGAACCATTAGCGACCTACATAAATTATATCTACCAACATACAATATATAAACATAATAAAGTACCTATACTTGTTTTACCACGTTTATTACTAAACCTGAATGTATATTAATATTAATAATAAATGTTATCAGTGGACTATTTCATAATACACTGTTAAAACTTTAAACTTAAACAAATAAACATAAACATAAAATTTAAGTATAAAGAAATATTATGATTCATTGCCATTTTACCAGATTACAGTTTAAAATAAGAAAATATAGAATTGATTTTTAGCTTTGAATATATTATTTAATCCGGATACCTATTTGATTATAAAATATTATTTATCATTGAAAACACGACGGACATATAAAATCAAAGTAAATATTGCAGCGTGAGAGTAACAGACCGATACGAGGGGGGTTTTAAGAAGTAATAAATTGAAACATTTGTATTTTCCATGTAAATAATATATTGTGGTCATTGAAGAGACGCACACAAACTAATAAAATACTATTTATCTTTCTATGAAAGCTTACTATTCCATGGGTCTTCGTCTTTTCCCTCGCGCGGTCGATGTTCTTTTCGGATGTTGTAGACAAGGAATAAAGGAAATTCAGTTCATTATTAATATAGACTCGGGGATTCGACAAATATCTATATAATCTTATATATAAACTTTTATATATATATTTCTCATGTTTAATCAACTTATTTTATTTATTCGTTGTGTATCGCCATGAAAGTATTACTATAAATAACGTGAATAGTATCTTTACATTTTTGTACAAAATATTATTTTAAATAACCAGATTTTTATTTATATAATATTGACAATTATTATTTTTTTAAATTTATCATAAACAGTGTATAATCTATATGCAATGCAGTATATATTATAAATTATTTTAAAGTAGGTAGTAAATTAATCTCGATAAATTACATAAATGGATTATATACCTATACTATATAACTATACCTAAGGTAACCCCTAACCTGCTGTTAAATATATTTAATAATCGATAATTTATTATTTATTAAAATTAATAGGCTGAAAACTTAAAATACGTTAATTAACAGACTGCGCCGAATGTTCAATATTACTTTTTTTTTTTTTTTTAATTAAAACTTTATTCTATATTTATCTCATTTTTTGGTAGTATTTTCTTTTCGTAATAATATATTTATACGTTTCTTCAATAAATTTCTACCTCTAATGTACTTTTTGAATTTAAAATTAGCCAAACTATTTTATTTTTATAAAGTAAGTTTGTTAAATAATTATAATAAATTATAAATAGGTAATAAGAAATGATAATGTGTATTAAGTTATATTTATTTATGCCAACAGAGTAATGTAATTCAAATATTTTGATAAGCATACATTACTATTATATGTATACGATATGATTACGTTTCTAACCAAATAAATAAATTCTACCTCTATATTATATCTAATTGAGTAATTGAAAAGATTTAAAGTTAATCAGAATAAAAAAATTATGTTATTCATTTTATTCTTATTATCGCTGTATATTGAAAATTTAACAATAAACAAACTTTAAAATATAATATCTTGTATTGTTCATTATCAATTTTAAAGTATAACGATTGATTATTAAAATTATATTTCGTTAAGTTTGTATTTTTTTTGATAAAAAAAAAAAAAATAATCCTTCTAATTTTGAAATTTTAGTAAAACATTTTATTAACATTATAAATCCGTTTTCTAATTAAACCTTTACTTAACTTAAAGTGTTAAAGTTTTATCTTTTTGCCTTTTTGTAATATTAAATAATAATATACAACACATTTTTTTTTTTTTTTTTATATTCAGTTTTCATTATTTGTTTCTTCGTCAATATTAAACGAGTGTATAATGTATAAAGTTATACCTACATTTTAATTTGACTTGTATTACGTTGACAAAACGGTTATTTAATATAATATTGTAATTAATCTTTTTTTAATATCGTATTATTACCGATATTATAAGAGTTTATTTGTTGACCTACGGCGTGTTTCTGAGCTTGCAGGTTACCTCTTGAGTCCCGTAGGTAGACTAATTTATTAGAACATTAAGCGTTGGAACAAAGTGCATTTATCAAACTTTTGTTGGTCCCGTGTCAGAAAATTACCCGGGTATAGTTGCCTAATGGAAATATACAGTTCGGCGTAATGTATATGTGTATATATTATATAATTTTTAAAACGTATATATTTTCGAGAAACTTATTGGTTTTTGGGGTCTTTTGGGGCCAAATAAATAACGGTTAAACGAGAAATATACGATGATTTTCCGACCAATTATACGAATGATAATAATAATAATAATAATAATGATAATAAAAAAACGAAATAAAAGTAAGATATAACAGACAAGAAATGGAGTGTGTCATGATTAATTCACAATATATAAAAATATGCAATTTTGAGCGGGATTCGCGTCAATTTCGGAATTTGACACTTCTATATTATATACGTATATGTATAATATCGTACGGGGGTATATTCGCTCGACCGAAAACCCGAGTGTTTTTGCGGGTCGGACTTGACGATGTGAAATAATGACGGTGCAGACGTGTTTACCAACACGCAGTTTCCTCCCTGTATACTGACATATATTATACAGAACGACTCCGGTGTTTTTATCGGTTCGTTCGGCGAATTAAACACAAAAGACGCGTCTTCTACCGCTCACTCCTCTGTCTTATACGCTCTTCGGTTATTATCTATACGCATTACACAGATAGTGAGCAATGAACATTCACGTTTTCGAGAATATATCACCATGTGTAACTTACAATCGCTTGCGACGAACGATCTTATTTTAATATCATATTATTATAATAATTATTATTGTTTATACGGGAATTCTATCGAATCGAAAGGCGTGAAACTATACGATTTATTTTTAACGATTTAGATTTTTAAATTTATTTTTTCGAACGGTCGCGTTGGTAATAAAACGATATTTTGTAACATTATAATATATTATATAATTCAAACGTGTATCGTATACATTTCATTTCGATTTGGAGACTTCGACCGCAACCGCAATAAATGTCACGCGCGACCGGTGGAAATTAAAAACTGTAAACTATACACACGACTACATAATAAGGGCAGAGTTTTAGCAGAGTTATTGAGTCACATATGCAAATAACGACGTAATGTATATTCAATTCGCAATTAGAACGCGTTATGTTATATTATTACATCGAAACGTATAATATTACTCGTTTTTTCCACTCTCCAAATAATAATAATAATAATATTTATCCGACCGATGTCGGTTTTCGGTAACGGGTCACTGAGCGTAATTTCGAGGCGAACGACTGTGCGAGGACGATCTCCCGTCACCCTAACACGTCTTCCATAACCAGGATAAAATTTGTATTCGGACGTAGAAATAATACGGGCGTTTTTGTATTATACCGAAATATACCACAACCGTAATGTATTTTTTTTCTTCTTTTTTCGCTTTTTATATTAATATAAGTTTTCTTTTTTTTTTCATTTTTATCTTTTTTAATATCAAATATTTTAATGGTGATAACACTTAAATGCGACTGAAAATTGAACGGATCTCGCGATACGCATTATGTTATTATGCTCGTATATTCACTCGTAATGTAAAATAATGTATTACCTATCGTGTAGCGTGTATTAATATAAATGATTTTTATGTTTCGACGATTCATATTGTAGTGCTCTCTATCAAGTATAATTTATATAATCACACGTTTCAAAATTTACATCGCAGTGGTTTTTGTGCAGATTAATTTCCAAAATTAAAATATTTAACAGAGTAAAAAAAAAAATATATACAAGTATATAACAATCGTATTGTCATTTCTACTCGAAACGTTCAGTACGAACTCGACTAATTTAAGTTAGTCTTATTAATTTTAATTAGAAACAAATTGAATACAATAATATTAGCGAATTTATTTTCGTGGTACGTCTTTTATATCTATCGCACGCATTTACATATTATAAAATAAATGACTATACATATTACAATAATATCACCATTATAATAATGTTATAATATAATAATATATTCAGTATTCATTGTGATTTATAAACCATAACTACTTTAAATTACATATTTTATCTACTGAATAAATTGTCGTCGAGTGTGTTAAAATTCAAAAAAGGAAACGCTTTTTTGTTCTTAACGGGTTGATTTACGAAATAATATCTAAAAATCCGAAAGTACATTATGGAAATGCACCGCAAAATAAAACGACGAGAGAACAATAATAATTTTCCTAACACTATCCGATGACATAAAAAAAAAAAATTATTCAGATTTCACAATTACCTACTCTACTCAGAATATCTACTGAAAATATCGTAGTTGGTTTAAAATTTAAATAAAATAACTATTTTATTCAAATTTATAAAACGTCATTCAAAATAAGGGTTAAATTGCACAAATTAAGTGACATCGAATTATTGGCATGCGCTAATCGCGTTTAATTTACGATTAAATTAATACGTGATAATAATAATAATAATAATAATAATAATAATAATAATAATAATAATAATAATAATAATAATAATAATAATTATATCTAGGTAATGTGAATCATTATAATAAATGAGTAGGTAAACAGTTATTTGAAACAAAATAATACCAAACGGTTTTATATTATTAATTCACAGGACGAATAATGGCTACACCGCTACACATTCCTGTTGTTTTAATTTTAATTTCAAAATAAACGCATTGTTGTTTATAATAATAATAATAATAATAATTAGTTAAATGATATATTGTTAATTTCGTTGAATAATATTATACATTCGTTTTGTATTTCCCAGATAATGTCATTATTATTATTATTTATGTAAATTCCGAACACGGCAGATAATGTATTTCTGACATCCATGTAGCACAATTGCCTATTCACAGTGCCGTGTTACCGCGTATACCCTATGGGTGTACATAATATTATTATTTATTAATATTATTATTATTTATTATCATTATTATTGTTATTTTTTATTATTATTATTATTTATTATTATTATTATTATTTATTATTATTATTATTATTATTATTATTATTTTTATTATTATTATTATAATTATAGTCATTATTTAAATCAATAAATTATTATTACAAATTCGAAATGTTTATAAAATAAGGTTAGCAATATTTTATTTCGAAATAATGTTTTGACCTATCAAAGAAAAATAATAAATAAAAATAAAGGGTTGCTCTATAATTAAAATTTATTGTGCACAATAATAACATATATTACTATAACGTGTATGTGTATACGATGTGGGTCGTAATCCGCATTTTTTTTTTTTTAATAATTCATATTATCGAAACGTTATTGATTATTTTCCGAACGCACTCGAATGCAATATCTTGTCGAATGAATCCAATATATCCATCGAATCTTTTGAATACGCATTGCAGAGTTTTGTATCGGTACGAAACACACGGACACACATCCGCATCGAATAAGAAACGACTTCCAGGGTCGTTGACACATTATTATCATTTTATATGCGATTGCGTTAATACGATGTCGAATTATCGTAACGGTCAAAATCATTGCACGACATTCTGATGAAAATCAAATGAAAACAACCACGACAACTACGAAGATGACGATAGTAACACGAAAGATATTTTTAGTATATAATAATAATAATAATAATAATAATAATAATAATAATAATATTTGTGAGCGGAAAAACGTGTTTTGTATTATATTATGTGTATACGAACGATATAGTTAGATATACATTTTATAAAATCGTTATAATATTGTTCGCTGTGTGTCACGTATTTTTACGCGTAATTTTTCATTTTCTCTGGCATCCTATATATTATTATTATTATTATTATTATTATTATTATTATTATTATTATTA
>JAIUCT010000010.1:6875687-6890921 GCA_021307375.1 Tetraneura akinire
TAATAATAATAATAATAATAATAATAATAATAATAATAATAATAATATATTATTTATTATTATCATTATTATTCCGACAAGGGAGAAAACGGTCGGGCGTATGTATAATATATAGAGAAACGCGGCGGCGACCAGAACGGAGGAATGTTTATAATCGGACTTAACGCCACCCTTGCTTTCGCATCCTCGCACACGCCGCCCCCGCCATTTTGTTGACGGTATGTATACACACACACGCACATTATACGTGGGGGCCTAAGCCCGTCATCTGCACTGGCACGGCCAATTTATGAGTTCCATCAGCCTAACGGCATAAACTTTGAACTCGGTCGCTCGCGGATTATGGCACGAAAATAATATAACACACAATGTGTACGTGTATAATATATTATTACATATACACAGTGTAGACAATCTGACGGGAGAATTTATACGACGCCCGCAGCTCGTGATTTCTCGACGTCGTACACGCGCGCGTTTAACCGCACAACGTCCGACGCGTACGGTAGCCGCGTGTGGCGTGATTCCGGTCGAATGCGGGAATTCCGTGCGGTGTAAAACGCGATAATAAAAACGACTTGAAATTAGTTGAAAACGCGCGTAATTATCATATTTTATTTTAATATATTTATATTTCTTATTATTACGACTGCGGGAGGACCCGCCGACCGCGATCCGGTTTTTAACACGCGTTTTTCTCGTCCCTTCCACGCCAAAGGGACCGTCATCGACCGCTATCATCGACCCGAACGTTTTTCGTCTTCTTCGCCCCCGGCCGCGGTTGTCGTTTCGTTCAATCGCGCGCGTAATTACTAATTACGCAATAATTTATTAGTAAATTTTTTTTTTTTTTTTAATTATCGCTCGTCGAAACGTTAAATGTTCGAATTTTATTATATAAATTTATATTATTATTAAATAATATATTTAATTTTCTATAGTGGTTTTGAATTTAGACCGCAATATTTAAATTTATAAATATTATAATAAACCGTATGCTGGTTAAATATTATATTTTTTTAAACGTTATCTTTTATTCGCATAATTATTATTATTTTGTCCGTATGGAAGAAGCTATTCGAAACGCTTTGGTTTGTTTTATTTTCGCACGTTTTAGACACAATAAACATAATTCTATATATATATTTGTGGGTAGCCCTGATTCAGATATCTTCCCGCGAAGTTTTGGCTTCGAGATTTTCATGTGGTCCCAGAAATTCTTAAAGTTTTAACAAGCGCGTGGTCGGCGCGAGATAAATGCCATTGTATATATTATGTGCTCGAAGTTTTTCTTTCGCCAAAAAAATTTTCGACGGGAAAGAAAAAAAATTCAACACACATTAACCGTCACATAACTCTGATTGCTGCTTATATTCTGGTCCGATTCGAGACGAGAGCAAAAAGAAAAAAAAAAGAAAAAAAGCAAAAAAAAAAGAAAAATAGAAAAAAAAACGTAAAAGTTTTTTTATTCCGAATTTATTCGATATTATGCTCGGAGAATGATGGCATCTATATAATTATTACGTTTCAAATATTGAAAACAATATTGGACGAGTCGAAGAAAAAAAAAAAGAATTTTAAACTTTATTCAATTTATTAACGTTTTTAGACACGTTTTCTTACCGAATTTTATTGTTATCGTCTAATGCGATATTAAAATACTCTGAGTGATAACAAATCAAAATGATATCAATTATTATTTATTATTGATGTTCGACTCTTAATTCACGTTCACGTTTGTGTATAGATCGATTGGCACGTTTTCGGACATACCAGAATGTGTATTACAATAATAATTATATGTTATCTAAATCTGTTCATATTATATAAAAAAAAGTGCAGATTTTACACGGATTTCTAGCATAAATTTATAACAACGTGAAAATTGGGCCTATTAAATATAATATTAATGTAATGAAAATAAATACGCAATATTTTAATCACTTTCATTTTATGCGGTAATTGTTTGAAGTTGTTATTTTATTTACATGTGAACGATTTCAAAATGCTTTTTTTTACACTTTCTTGAATTCTGGACGCACAATTTAAATAATTATTTTCAAACGAACGGTATAACATTTTATACTATTATCGTATACGTAAATGATAAAACGATGTTTTTTTTTCGAATAGCCCATTTTTTATTTTTTTTTTTATGAAAAGATTAAAATACATTTCATACGAGTATTTTTTAGATATACCTACTTTAAAATTCACCTAAATTTACACAATTACATAAAATAACGAATATAGGTTTTATAATAATAATTAATAATATACTATAATTGAAATGATCAATATTTAATACCATTTTTTTTTTTTTTTTTAATCAGATGTTTAAGTCACATTTTTATTTTATAATACATGACGGAAAACTAATTTTAATTCGTGTTACTCTGATTAATAATTATAAATTAAAGTAAAATAAAGATCGTACAAGAACATATTATTATTTAAGTATATAATTATTATTATTATACATGTACCCATAAATACTCAAAAAGATTTAAACACCGTTATATCTTATATAATCATTTATCATAACTTGTCGAAATTCATATTACACGATAATAATACCCATATACATTTTGTGGTTTATTATGTATTTTTAACGAGCCTCTTTGCTATCGTTTGAACTTACTTTTACGAAACATCAAAATAAATTTATGAAATTTAGATTTATAATAGAAAGATATTAATGAAGTACAACGTATATTTTTATTTATTTTTTATCTTTAAAAAGTCGTTTTTAATATTATATTAGTTGAAATTTCACAATAATAAAACAATTTTCAAACGATAATTATTGTTATTTATATAGTATTTAATAAATTAAATATTATAATATTTTTATATTTATATATATGTATATAATATATTTTTTATTCCTTTAAAAAATTATTGAAAAATTTCCACAGAACAAAAATAATATGAATAATTTTAAAAATCTCGAAAATTTTATATGTACCTACATAATATACAAATAAAATTGATTGAAAACATTAAAAATAATATTTATAATATTATTTATATATATTTGAGATTTAAACATTTAAAAAAAACATAATATTATAAGTATAAATTTATAATTTATAATATATTATATAATATGTACTCGTACCTACATAAATTTTTTCTAATTTAAAATAAAATAATTTAATATATACATTATTATTATGTTTGGTATATCGTATATGATGAGTATAAATACTTAATCGAGAAATTTACAAGTTTAAAATTCGATTTTACGAACCATTAAATTATTATGAATATGAATTAATTTGATTTTTAAATTTGCATTACTTACTATAATAGAGTATAACTAAGCATAAATATTGTGTATCAAAATAAATACTAATTAGGTTTAATTACATTGAATTTATTGAATTATTATCTACTACGTATTTATCCTGCGTAGGCTAAGTGGAATTGGAATACATAATAATTGAACGGCCTGGATAAACAAATTATGTTTACAATTTTATGTTAACATAAAACGCAACATTTCGTTTGCGTTTGTTTAGACTGTAAAATAAAATTTTTTGGAAATTTATTATTCATATATTTTTATACAAATATTAGGAGGAAAATAAAATATTAAACAGTAAATAAAATGTAATTTTTTAACGTTACTATTTTAAATGTATTATAAGTACTTACGATTTTTTAACTGCTATTTCAGTATATCCGGTTATATTGTAACTCTTTAATATAAAATTCGACAAATTACAACGAACTAAACGATTTTACAATTATTTAATTTAATTTGAATAATAATTAATAATATATTACGTTCATTTTGTATTACATATTGCAATTCGATTTGATTTGAAGTGTCAATATTATGTCATTAATTGTTTATTATTGTTTTATTACAAAATATGACTCAACCAATCAGATATTATATACTCTTGCGTTTACTATTACGCGTCATTATTATAATACACCATAATAATTTAATATACACTTTTCAGTTGTTATAAGTGTGCGTATACTTATCAGGTTTAATACTGCTTGTAAGCATAAAGTTTTCAAAACAAATTGCAATACAGTATTATATTTTAGTAATATAATCAATATTTCGTATAAAAACTTAATAAAACTTTATGATCCCATATCATTAATCTGGATATTCTCTGCGTAAAGTTTTATTTTAATATAATATTGACTTCTGAAACATTTCAAATATATTTTGTGTATACAATATAAAGTTCAAGCCAAAAGCGTAGCATTACAATAAATTAATACTTCTTTACCTTTGTTCTTAAGTTAATCGTCTGTTTAATTATTCGTACAACAATACATTTGTCTCTTACATTTTGAGATATTTACTAAAGAATATCTTACTTTTATTAGATATATATATACGTATATATATATATTTTTTTTTTTAAATTTTAATTTATCACTTTCTTTTACAAGCTAGTTGTATGTATTATATTATATACAACGACCTTATTATTTTAACAAAGTTAGTATACATACTATCCCCAAAACTAAAATTTAGATCTGAATTAACATAAATGTACACGGACATTTTAATTTTAATTAATTCCTTTATGATCATAAATAAAGTTAAAATATTCCATGTATACATTACTTAGAAAAAATTGTATCTAAACAGATAATAATACGTGTATTAATTAGATTCGCAAAGAAAATTTTTAGACGAAATTGATATACACGTAAAATTATAATGAATAGCTCGTGTAAAAATAAGTCGAAATAGAATTTATTTTACATTTTTATTATAATAAATTACAGGCATATTCGTTAAATTCTTATAAAATATTATATTATAATAACGCGCATGTACATACAACATAACACACACACACACACGCGCATATAATATAATAATTGTAATATATATTATTCAATTTAAATGAGGATTTTTTTTTTTCAAAAAATTGTTCATACCAAATGAATAATGTATGAAATAACTTTTGGCTCCTTTTGATATATTAAACCGTCCAACGTGCTGTCATATTCATTTACCTGACATTAAAAACTCTTGTTAAGTGAGCTGTGTAGCAATGAATAACACCCCAAAGGTCCTTTTTGCTATCCCCGCGTGGCTATGTCAGAATTGTAATTAGTATTCACTATATATACACAATCCTATTTAATAATTACCCTAGAGAATTTTTCGTGGCTAACAATCAATGTCAGCTAGGAATGCTAGAACAATATAATATAGAAATTAATAATTTACTCGGAACGACCAATGTTTATGATACTGATGGTACAAGATGAAACATTATTTTTTTATTTTTTATTTTTTTAAAAAACACCAACCTTTCATTATTCAGTCGAATAAGTGTTATGTTTAGTTAGTTTACTATATTTTTTGAACGAATATTTATATGAAAATGCATTACATTTTTTATACGTGAAACACTATGTAAAATTATTTTTTACATATTAAATTAAAAAAAAGAAAAAAAAAGTTATTATTATTATAGTTCAAAAATTATTATTATGTAGATTTAATTTTTTTTTTTTTTTTTTTTTTATTCTATACCGTTTCATCGATTTTACCATCACAAGTTACTGATACCGTGTTCATATTTCGCATACACGGGACGTGTAATAATACCTACCTGTTATGTTTGAATAAAGTGTATACACAAAAATAAAATGAAAAAACACGAACAATTTACAAACATAAAATTAATACACGTGTCACGAATAATATAAAATAATTTAAGAAAATAATAGTGTATCAGTAATAATTTAAATGTATTGTAAATTTAAAATTTATTAATTAAATCTAAATTAAATATTAAATTGCATTGAGATTACGATATTATATTTTTAATATAAAATATTTAAATATTTTCTCATTTTTTTTTTTTTTTTTTTTTTTTTTTTTGTTCAATTCGAATAAATATATTTTATCCCTTTAGCGTTTGATCTTTGATAAAATATAATACAAAGACATTTTTATTTTATTTTTACAATATTTCATAAAAACAAAACTAAGAACCACGATTTGAGCTATTATGAGTTTTTAAACTTCGGTAACAAGTTGTTAGTCGCTGACCCGAGAGGTGTTGTTCCCGGACCTTTTCTTCAACAAACGTATCCGCACGGTGTATGTATAAGACCGGAAATTACGATAGTGCTATAGCAGAAGGACGTAGGACGTTTGGTCGACCCTTTGTAAACGGTTGCAATTAGTGAAATGCCAATAACACTCGGATCGGGTCTAGTTCACTCGATACGTGGGGGCATACTTTAACCGGCAATGACGGTATAATATGTATGATATACCATACGATACCACTATTACCACAGTTAACCGTACGAGTATAATATTATACACTCACGCTCTTACGAATAAAAAACTACTTAAACATCAATATATATATAATACAGGGTTTTTTGTTACTATGACGTTATATAATATGTGTAAATAACTGAAAGTAATGAAAAATGAAATTTTTCTTTTATCATAAACTACGTATATAATATTGTTTTATATAAGAGATCGAGGACAAAAATAATATTAAAATAGGTACGCGGTTGTGGATCGACATTAGAATTACGTATATAAAATTATATTAATTATTATGGATTTAAAATTTTAATTTATAAATTTATTAAATATTAAGATATTGTCAATAATGTTACTTTTCTTTTATTTAATACATTCTTTATACAAATAACTTTTGGGTATTGTGTACAGTGAAATTAAAAAAACAACTATTTAAAAAGAAAAAAAAAAATTACGATTTTCTCGCGGTATGGGGGGTATCGTTATTATGTAGAATTAAATTTGTAAAAAAAAAAAAAAAAAAAAAAAACAAATTTGCTCGTTTTGACGCAGAAAACCGCGGGCTCGGATGAGAGAGAAGTAAAGTTTTACACGCTCGGGAACGGAACAAATTCCGATCTATATACGTACACCGTACACGTGTAATAATAATGCGTATACAAGACAAAAGTCGTGCAGATTCGCGGTCTATACCTCGGTATATATCGCAAGGGGGGTTGCGAGAGTGAGACATTGTTTTGATATTCAAATGTAATCCTCGTTTCCACAAATTACCCGGAAAGCGAACGCGGATCCCATCGCAAAAAGCAATATCGTTCGAGGGCCTACATACTCGTATATATATAATACATACGTATTGCGAATAAATAAATATATATATGGTGTATTATATCTTACATAGGTATGCGTATATTATATAATATTGGACCGATTCGTCCGATTGTAACACTTGTTCCGCGGAAAATGTAAAAACGTTTTTTTTTATCATTTATGTATTATTATTTCTTTTTATTCTTCCGTCTATACGTTTTTCTATATGCATCGTACAATATTATTCGAGTGTATAGGTATCGTAGGTATATACCTGGTATATACCTGGTTTATATTGTCTGTTATTTCAAAATTCGAACAAAAAACGTTTCGTAAAAATATAAATAAAATCATATACGAGTTTTACATGAATATAATATACGTAAAAAAAATACAAAACGTTATATGGTCGTGACATTTTGATTATAATTAAAGATATAATATTAATATTCGTTTTCTAGAATAAATTCGCCAACGATCGTAATCGTTCATATTATGGGCCTGCAGTGTTTTGTATATACGTTTTAAATATTTCATTTGGCTCGTACAATTGTCAGACCCGCACGAGTGCTGCAGTTTGTACGACTACGGTAAATTTGCGCAAAACAAAGTTACAAAATTAAATTAATTTACGAATAAAAACGTAATGTTTATCTTGGATTTGTTTAATTGTGCACACGATATAAGCGTTTGAAAAAGTTTCGTTATTTTTTTTTTCGTTCTACGTCAAACGATATTTTCGAACGTCACAGCGTGAAATATTTTTTATTTATTTGTTTTTTTTTTTTTACTCGAGTCACTTAAAATATTAAAAAAATTGTTTACAGATTTTTATAACGATTAAAAAAAAGAAAAAAAAGGAAAAAATATTAATTAAAAAACTATTGGTTAAACATTTCAAACGTCGTAATCGTAATAAAATATATTCACCCGTTTCACGTGTTATCCTCTGCAAATTTTTAAGATTTACGGTGTAATTTTATAGTATTTTTTCAAAGGGTTAAACGATTAAATCAAAACGTAATACCGTTTGTGCAAATTAAAGACATCGTAAATTTTTTTCTGTGAACATTATTTACATAATTGTTGACGCGTCACTCGGCAGCAGTTGACCGTCAATAGACGGCAAAGAGTGAACGTTCTTTGTGACTGTATATGCGGTCTTATAAATCGAAGATTGTAAAACGTTACTTTTTGTAAATAAAATGTAAATTTTTTTTTTTTAATTAAATTAATCGGTTTTATAAGATTCTGTAAATATAGTTTTTAGTTTTAATATACGATTTAACACGTTTTTTTCTACATAAAATATACATTTTGTAAGACCACCGTGATTGGAATCAATCTAATATAATATTATATGGGGACCAAGAGAGGCAAATACGAATTGTCGCATTTTGAATTTTTGATACGCGTTATTTTAACAACCGTGATTAAATAATTATTATTACCTTTTCGTTCATATCCATAATTTTTTTTTATCCGCATATATTATATATATTAATATTCCAACGTAACCGTGATCAAGAATTTAATTTTTTTTTATATTATACGTATTTTTTTTAATTATAAACTTTAATTAAAAATTATCAATTTAATTAATATAATATTTCGTCGTTTTATACCCTTTTAATATTATCTATATAAATACATATATATTTATAAACAGTTTATTTTTAGTTAAATATAAACAACGAGATCCTCTCATTTATTAGTGAATCGATTGTTTCTTTTTATTATTATTATTATTGTTTCTAAAAGTACAAATCTCTTTGGAAATCGTAAATATTTATAGGTTATAAAAGTATTCGGAGTCTTGAACGTAACGGCGTTTTACAACCGTGATCCATATACCTTAGAGGATCCATATATCTGTGTAATATTTACTCAGTTAGGTACTCCATATAATTTCATAAATATTTTTCAAAACTTTAATACAATTTTTTTTATTATTTTAATAATATTATCTAATTTTTTACGTAATATACAATGTATATTAATGTAATATACGTTAACTACGAACTAAATTGATCAATAAAATGTTTTATAGTGTATCTTTTATGTTCTGAGCGAAACGAAGATATTATGTATTGGTTTTACAATAATGCGTGTCTTTTTTTTTTGTGTGTATGTAAACACTTTTTGGACCCGAAATAATGTTCCGATTTTCACGAATAGCGGGGAAAAAAGTAGGAAAATGGACGTAGTTGATACTTAATTTATAGGTCATTTATATACTAAATCAATATTAATTTTGACGAAATGGCGACAAACAACAATAATAATTTTTCGTAAAATATCTTTGGTGCAAAAATTAAACTTCAAATTTCAATTTATCAGCAATATTAAAGAAACGCAAACTCATTTATATATTACAAAACCATTCGGTATAAATGTTATACGCAATGTATACGGCTCTGAACCCGTATAAGTTCATAACAATATACAGTGCGAACAAAATTTTGCGTTACAGATAATATAGTGGGGATTACAAACTATTTCAATACGACCGCCACTATTTCTGTAATAACGCAAAATTTTGATCACCCTGTATATATCACGCGGTGAGTAAACCTCTTGGCAGTTCTTTCTTATTTCTGTGATATATTCATATTTTAAAAAATTCAAACTTGTTCAACTCTCTAGGTAGAAAGTTAGCGGGGAAACAATCGAGTACTGCATCGTCTTGTTACTACAAAAAAGAAAAAACCTTCTTAAAATTATGGGTCACATCACGTTTGCTTATTTTTACCTGCGCGCATTATCTCTGATAACCGTCACTATGACGAATTTTGTAACGTACTTATTTCACGTCATATTTTATATTTTCACCTAAAACAATTGTACAAACTATAAACATATTATATTATATTTTGACATTAAATAAAATAATCAGGAAAATAATTGATTTATATTTGATTCCCATTAGGTATAAATGTACAATGTGCACATTAGTTGAATCTATTTTTTAATTTCTTCGTTTTCAACATTTCTCTAAATTATTATTATTATTTTATTTGTATTGAAATTTAACCAGAAACATTAAAT
Source organism: Tetraneura akinire (assembly GCA_021307375.1). Classification (NCBI taxonomy): domain Eukaryota; kingdom Metazoa; phylum Arthropoda; class Insecta; order Hemiptera; family Aphididae; genus Tetraneura; species Tetraneura akinire. The sequence goes on from JAIUCT010000010.1 coordinate 6,885,826, forward strand.
AGAAAAAAAATGATCAAACGAATATTATCGACCACTCATTTTTTCTTCTGTCTGTTAATTATTTTCAGTCAAAGTTTCGAAATTTATGGACGACAAAATAATAATTATTCATTGCAGACGCCAAACGTAGTAAACAACTGTAACGAGTTGTAGGATAACATTACAAACAATATTTGTACGTTATGTACCTACATTTTTTGTAAACAGAAAATGTAAAAAATTAAAAATCGAGAAACTTTTAGTTATTTACTTAAAAAGGATTCTCGGTTAAAATAGATGTCTACAAACTTACACAGAAAAAGTAATCAAAATCCAAAAACATTATTTTCGTTGGATATTATTTAGAAGTTTTTATTTCTATAGACATTCACAAACATAATATTCATTTCTAACAACTAATCATTTTTATTTTTATTACATTATTTCACGTCCAATACGAAAAAATCATTGAATGTTATTGTTATTACATTGGCACGGTTACCTAATAAATTACCTAAAAAAATCATTAGTTATCATAACGTTCAGCCTTCAGGGTAAAAAATAACGTAATATTGTAATGTATAATATTAAAATGTACTGTTTTATATTTGCCTAATTTATTTATTTTTTAAAATACTTATCGTATGAGAAATCATTTTATTAAATATTATATCGTTATTCAAAGTAATAATACGTATTGGAAAATATATTTATTCGTTCATCGAAGAATTCTGTTAAAAATATAAAATTCGTTTTTTTCACCCCGAAAATTGGAAGAACATATACGAATTAATATAATATTTATTAATAATTAATCAACGATAAACCAACAGACTTATTAAAGATAAAAAAATCATATATTCTCCGATTCTCTCGAGTTTGAAAACATAAAAAGAAGAGTTCATACTGCTGTGGAAGATATGCAGGTCTAGTGTTGAATTTTGATTAAAATTTGAATGCAATGATAAATCATTACATTCGTGAAAACAATTTTGAGCGAAGTTCAGTCAGATTTCAGATAATATATGTATATTGATTAAAATGTTTATATTCATACAGTCTGTACGTTCAATATAAATGCCCACCAAACATCTAAATGAGTCACCCGAGGATTTTGGGAAATATTTATAGTTCTATATATTTTCTAAAAAAAATTTAAAAAATTTTATCACGTATATTGTATATATAATACTTATTTGAACACCCAATAAATTTTTCAAGTATCTAAGTTCGAAATTTCTCGAGTTATCGTGAAATATTGAAATCGATTTCCTTTAAATTTCAGTTTTCATGAAAAATGACGTTTTAAATTTTTAGAAATTCGAAAAGTGACCTAAATAAAATACCGATTACATCCACTTTCCAAACGGAAACATATATTTCGAGTATAAAAAGTGTTTACAGGTATAAAAAAAAAAAAAAAAGAAGAAGAGAAAAAAACGTACATCATTTTTAAAAGCAATACATTTTTCGATTCGCTCAAATTCTATAATATTCAATGAATATAAGTAAATTAATATGAATTTCACGTTCGTGATTAATGATAATAATATATGTATTTAATATTTATTATAATGTCGTGGATGGAATTGTAAAACTAGAAACACGTCGATTTATGTTTGGTCAGCGTTGAAATAAGCATTTTTTTTTTTTTTGTTTTTTTTTTTATCAAAAACGTTGAAAACAAAAAAAATAAAAACTATATCGAATATACGTTGGTTATAATATTATGCTCGAAGGCACGCATTGAAAAGTCGAGTTTAAATTGTACACACATATGTTATACCAATAACCAATATTACAATCGTGTAAAAAGTTAGTTATCATAAACGGTCGATATAGAATCAACCGAATCGCGTGTACATTTGGACGGACAAAATATTCGTCGTTATACAGTCAGACGTACAGTCAGGATTACGATAGTTCTTTTGAATATTATTATAAAGTACTTTTGTTGTATTGGTCTGATATTTTCAGAGAATCGTAAATTCGATTTGTTTTTTATCCGCCAAAAACTAAATGTCTTTATACATTATTGTACAGTGATATATTATATATACGAATACTATATTCGTTTCGCACAACGAATTCCTATCCGGCGGTCCTGCTCCGACTTGTATGCATTAAATTGGCTTACAACTTTTGCACTTTGTTCAACTTTTATACGAGAAAATCGTTTTCACTGGAAAGAGAAAAAAAATCAAAAATGCTCCATCTGTGTAATAAAACACCGAATCTTGGGGGTTACTGCGTGAACGTACATTATATAAATATAAATATTATTTTTAATAATATTTTGTAATATTCGAATATTTAAATCTAATATAAGTCTTGAGTACTGAAAACATAATAAATCCCAGTTCAAATCGAAATGTAATAGGTTTATATATAATATTATTATTATTGCTATACAACGAATTATTTAATTATATTTAATATTATATAATATATGTTATTAATTTAAACATTATCGGTTTTTTCGTAAGTAATTTTTACCCGTTTTATTATATTAAATTTGCAATTTTAATTTGATTGTGTATAGTTGAAAAGTTCAGATTGATAGTGATTATGAATGTATAGAAATTGAGGAATTTCACCAAAACGCATTCACTGACAGCTGATATGTGAGACGAAGTAGTCGAGTTTAAGTAAACTCGAACTATTGTATTATTTAGAGATCAGGATTCACAATTCACATACACTACTTTTTTTCATCATTCGAGTTACAAACATGATGGTATCCAGAATGATCAGAATACCGAGTTAAAAAAAAAAAAAAATATATCAGAGAGATAATTTTTAAAATATACTATGATTTTCAATTTTTCGCGATGTACACGCCATTCTATTTACGTCTGCAATTTAGACATAACCAATAATAATATTTCAATTTAAAATATAATATTTTTTTACTTAGAAGAATATTATTTTATATTCGTAAAACGATGTATTAATATTATTTTATTTTTAAATATCATAATATTACATATTCCACTTGCCTTTGGGATTTTAGGAATAGATAATATTATGTTTTTTGTGATATTAAAATTTAAAATGAACTGTAATATTATAATAGGTGCTTACCGATGAAAATGATAAAAAAAAAAGTAATATTTTTTAATTAAAAATATAATATGTATACAGTAGAAATATAAATACTCGGAATAATATAAATAATGTTAGTAAAAAACTCGACATGTAGTTCAGTTGCTGTGAGTATATTAATTATTGTATAATACACTATAAAAAATTATTGAAACTCGACGGATAAAATAATAAAAATAAAATAAATAATATTTACATTGTAATTTTAGATTCTGAGCGAAGCGAAGAATGTATTGGTTTTACAATGATGTGTGATTTTTTTTTGTTTTTTTTTTTTTTTTTTTTTTTTATTCTGTAAACATTTTTACTACCCGAAAAAATGCTCCGATTATCACGAATAGGGTATGTTTCCGGTAGCAAAGTGGATCTAGTTGGTACTTTATTTAGGTCATTTTTCGAATTTCTCAAAATTGACCCTAAGCGGTAGAAAAAACTTCAAAAAAATGACGAAAAAACGGCATTTTTCACGAAAAATGAAATTTTGACGAATTCGATTTCTATATTTCTCGATAACACGGACAATTTTTAAGATAGAGACTTGAAAATTTTTTTGGGTGCTCACATAGCTATTATATATATGTAGTAAAATTTTGGAACCGTTACATTAATTTTTCTACAAAATATTGGACTTTGAATATTTCGTAAAATTCTCGTTTTTACGTATATAATGTTTGATAAAATTGGCAATTTTTGGTATTAGGGTCTGAAAATTTTACTGAAGTATACTTACATATTACATAACATCATACTAAAATATTAGAAAAATCCCTAAACTCAATTTTTTTTTATAGCTGTTTTAAATTGATATTTTTAGTTCAAACGAAAATTATAATCTGACTGAACTTCGCTCAGAATCGTTTTTACGAATGCAATGGTTTATCATTGCATTCAAATTCTAATTAAAATTAAACGCTATGATTCGCACACCTGTATCCTGTGCGGCAGGAGTATCAGCTCATTTTTCAATATACATTGATGTGTATATTATATCGTTCTGTATACATTACCGTCTAATAATATTATTGGTTAAGAAATATATCATATTTTACGTTAATAATATTGTTTTAATTATTTTGTAATTAAATTTTTTTATTACTTTTATTATTTACTATTCGCTATATCATTAAAAATAGTATAGTAGTGTGTAATTAATAATTTATTAATATATATTTATTTATAATTACGACTTACAAGTATTTTATAATTATAATAATATTTTAATTATTTTTACTATGTACGGTTCTTAGGTTAAATGGAAAAAATTGTACGAATAATTCGTCGAAAAAAATAATTTATACGTCAATGTTTTTTTATTATTCAAAGAAATAATACTTCACGAGTCAAAACGTAATGGTACTATAGTGTATACGAACTACACACGAGTACGTGATACGTCTAATTAATAATAATAATAATAATAATAATAATAATAATAATAATAATAATAATAATAATAATAATAATAATAATAATAATAATAATAATAATAATAATAATAATAATAATAATAATAATATAATATTAATATTTTTTTTATAGCTGTTTTAAGTTGATATTTTTAGTTCAAACGAAAATTATAATCTGACTGAACTTCGCTCAGAATCGTTTTTTCGAATGCAATGGTTTATCATTGCATTCAAATTCTAAGTAAAATTAAACGCTATGATCCGCACACCTGTATCCTGTGCGGCAGGAGTATCAGCTCATCTTTTTTTATAATATTTTCGTTTAAACTAAAAATATCAACTTTTAAAGGTTATAAAAAAAAATTGAGACTAGGGATTATTCTAATATTTTGAAATAACATTTTTAATAACATTTTTTTTTTTTTAGCTGGCTAAAGTATAAAAAGAAGAACTAATAATGCTGTGGAAAGGATATAGATATAAAGAGGATAGTGTTGAATTATGATTAAAATTTCAATGCAATGATAAATCATTATATTTGAAAAACGATTTTGAGCTAAGTACTGTCATATTTGGGTATTTAGGTGACTCATTTAGGGGTTTTAT
>JAIUCT010000010.1:6957872-6968587 GCA_021307375.1 Tetraneura akinire
AATAATAATAATAATAATAATAATAATAATAATAATAATAATAATAAATAATAATAATAATAATATACGAGTATGTATCGGAATGACAAATTTTCAGTTTTTATCTTTCAAAAACTATACAGAGTTGCCGTTAAACTTATTATTGATATTATTACGAGTGTCGAAGTTTATGAGCGCGAAAAAACATATTTTGCGATATGCAAATAACAAGTATTTTGCAATAAACACGAAACTTTTCGCGTCGCTCGTACGCGTATAATAAGTTATTACGTTTCGCGTATAAACGTAATGTAACGCACTTCAAAAATTATATACCTACGCGTCTATACATACCTCGTAAATCATGTTTTTATCGTAACTCATCGAAAATATTATCCTCTTTTTTTTTTTACTTTTACCTTTATTTCTCAGGGTACCTAATCCACGTGAGTAATAAAAAATATAAATATGTAAAAAAAAAAAACGAAATACGAAAAAACGTTGTAATATTTTCCGAACTCTCATAATATTATACTTTATACGAAAATTTCATATTAAGTACGCCCGTGTAAAAACTTATTATTTAAACAAGAACAACTGTATCAAACATCAAAACAAAATGTAGAAATCTAACATTAGAATTACATATATTCTATATTATTCTCGAGGAAAAAAATAATCATTTTTTCCTATTTTTTTTTATGAATTTTTTTGTTCTCGGGAGTTATATAGGTATTAATAATTGTTATGGTAAGAATTATTTTATAAAAAAAAATCAGATTTTCTACTCGTTGTGAAATTTTTGAAGCAAATCACTATATATTTATGACACGTCGAATGTATTTTAATGAATATTAATATTATTTCGCCTGATAATACGATTAAAACTCATCTTTAAATAACATTTTTATTTATGAGGGTTATTATTATAACTCATATTTTACTAATATTTATAGAGGTCATATATCCTTGTTTGTGTTTTTGTGAACTACTGATATACTGAGTTTTAACCGCGTTACCAATTATTTTTTTATATTTTAAACAAATAACCGGCGAACTATTGGCTTTGCATGAATGAGATTTCTAATTATATTACAATATATACGTTTCGGTAATAACACAGTGATTTATATTTTGAATAAAATCATGTAAATTAATATTTATAATACACTCGTGTATAACATCTAATATCTATATATTTCTTACATAAAGAATACTGATTTGTGTGATAAATCATTTTTAAATAATTACAAAAATTTTAGTTATTAAAAAATATCAGATATAATATTATTAATTATGATATTTTAATTTAAAAAATGAATATTATTTAATATATTATGTACAAAAAAAAAAAAAAATAATAAGAAGAAGAAGAATAAGAAAATATACATCATTATAAAAATAATACAATTTAAAATTATTTTATAGCTATTATTTCTTTAATATTTTTCTCATTAATTATTTTTTTTAATTATATTTTTAAATGTCTGGATGTTTTATATTATGTTAATTAAATTGAATTGTATAATGAATAACAAAAGAAAATAATAAAAAATATATACACATATAAAGTATACAATCAAATCAATACAATGAATAACAATTAAAAAATAACCTATATTATTATAAACTTGATATTTTCAATTTAAATATTTTTTTAAATTAATTATTACGTTCAAGTTCGATAAGGCCGATCGTTTTTAATTTTTTCCCTGTTCAATTTACTATTAAGATTAATATTTAAAATTAAAACCAAACATAATTATTAAACACGAAAAACATCGGTACAAATCAAAAATAGATCTACTCCATCGACAGAAATGAAAAAATAACAAAATTACTGAGAAATTAAATGAAAAATTGAATTTCCCGACATTAAATTTGTGGGTTTATAAAACATTATTAATTATAATAACTATGAAAAGATCGAGAAGATGGTAGAAGAAGGCTTAGTATGATAAGCATCAAACAAATGATGAAAACTGACAAAAAAAGAACAGAAGATATTTCTTAATCGAATTTAGAGAAGACAATGGAAAGAAGAAAATAGAGAACAAATTAACCTAACCTAACTTTAAGTGTGCATATGTGATATGTATAATCATCACGATTCACGAACACACTCACGATCATATTATTTTTTCTCGAAAACTACTGAGCAATCTGTTTAAATACACTCATAACTGGAACATAATATTATTATCATCCCTTCATATTCGGAGCCAGTGAAATTGACACAAGTACATATAAGTAATTACTTACTACACGCACCCTTAAAAAAGCAAAAAAATTATTTTTTCCAACAAATTGGATATAGGAGTTCTCGTCCGACTTAACGAACATGATCTAATAGCTATTTTTAAATGTTTCTTTGGTCAGCGGTAAAATATTATAAAAACACTTTATCGTATACGATAAACTACAACGATATATCTGTATATATTCGATCTCTGAAATTAAATTTTATAAGTTACACTTATTTTTAATAGAATCGCCAAAAGTTTTTAAAATATATTTTTTGCCTGAAGGTACGAATGCGAAGTATCATTTTATTATTTTTTCCCTTCAAATTTGCTTTTATCTTGACATCTATTTGACCGCATTTTCGTCTTTCTCTATAAAGTCATAGAAGTTGTAAATTATTGAAATTCTAATATTTTACTATTCATCACATTCGATGTTCGTATTTTTTTATGTCCTCTGAGAATTGATTATTTCAATATTTCACCATGGTATCTATTATATACAGTTGTCACTGTCAGTATATTATGAACTAGTTGGCCCATTAATAATTTAAGAAAGTAACTTTCATGTATATTATTAAATCATTGCTATAGACAGTATAATAAATACATACAAAATTGATTCATGTATACCTACGCCAATATACATATTATAATACATAATGAGTCTAATAGTGCATTAAAATTTCAAACTGTATTCTACCCGTAAAGTTTGTAGGTACTTAATACGTCTTGTGTTATTTTTGTAGTTTATAATCATTACGTAATAGGTATAGTCTTCAAAGGGTTATATTTTTTTTTCCGCGTAATCATAAAAATACGAAATTTTTATTTTATTTAGTCGGGAACGCATATCTTAATTTTTAATAACTTTAGAAAAAAATCTTAGGACTGAAATATTATTATTTGCAAATAATATTATCCATACGATTTTGTCATTTCTCGTAGAAATATATTTATACTTTATCAAATATTTTAGAAATATTGATCCAGCAGTTTTATTTTATGTTTACATACAATATAAATGTATTTACTTAGCGTATTTCGAATAAGTACCTAAATAATTAAAACTTCGAGTTCGCTTAAATCATAAGTTATATAAATGTAATTATTTGTAAACAATATAATATTTCTCGGTTTCCGTTTTATTATGTTATTGAGTGATGAATATTATTCGTGTACCATCGTAATTATATATTGAATCACGATAATCTTTAGCTTACGATTGGAATTTCATTAATATTAAGTTTAATTATTATTATTCATCAAAATATTAAATCACAATATTTCATAATACATTACATATATATGATATTAGTTTGATGAAAAAGTTTTTATACTAACTCGGTATATTTGGTATGTTTACACGTAACTATATCGTGATGTGTAAATACGAATAAATTATTTTACTGCAGTTTTAATTAAATTTCGTTCGTCAATTTACAGCTGTATACGAAATACAAGTCCGACCATGTGCTGGAATCGTGTTGGTAATTATTGGCGTTGTCGTGCTGCTCATATGGATTGCACTACCAAGTTCTTCCGAAACACCCGGTAGTTTTTCATCTCATCAAGGAGAAACTTTGGAAATTGTTCGTCGGATTCTCGAAGAAGTTCCACTAATTGACGGGTGAGTTTTCTATTTTATAAGAATACAATAGCAATTTTATTACAAATCCAATAACTGGAACTTATCTTCAACGAAATTACTCACTTGCTTCGAACGAGACCCACGAACACCTATTTCAAAGACATGTTGTTAATTATTATTTTGAAATAATTTAATAATAAAATTTTTTAATCGAATTAATTTTTAATATGTAATAATTAATATTATAGGTACTTAATAGAATTAGAACTACTTACATAAACTATAAACTTTTTTCTGTTTTTACACCAATTCATTTCCCAACTGTATAAAAATATACAGATCTAATTTAAACATAAAAAAAAAAATATTATTTTATACTAATTCATAATTTATACTTTTGTTAATTAATATTTTTTACTAATTGTTAAAACTCTGAATAATTAATTTATATAAAATAGGTTTTTTTTTTTGCTTATATGACCAGCAGTATACAATTGAATGACTTATTATTATAATTATAATTTTTAAGGAATACGTTGGAAGTTTATTTAATCATTTCAATACCCTAAACTAGATATTATATATTTTATATTCTGTAATTTAGGTCAAAATGCTTATTTTTTAAAATAATTTAATGCTGTTAAATGCAATTCACATAAACAATAATATAAAAAAATATTATTTATTTCAATTATGAATGGTTTAAAAATAATAAAATATTGTTAATTTTTAAGATTTATTTCAAATTTTAATATTATTATAAATTACTATATTAGTATTTAAAAAATAGAAATTTTGTTATCATCAAAAAGCATAAAATATGATTGTTTTATACACGAATCAGAAAATGTCGCAAAAATACAAGTGAACTATAGAAGTAGACTGAAAATTTACTGTAATCTAAATATAATTTACATTTGTAATATATTTAAATAATATCTTATTCTAAGTTACAAATGGATGTTATTTAATAGATGTAATCTACATTTATTTATACATAAATTTATCGTGTCTAAGCCTAAACATAACATACATGAAGGTGTCCTCACCTGTACACTTTATCCGATCAGCTTTGGAAGTTTGGACAAATTGTAAATAATAATAAATTAATATATATTTATATGATTTTTCAAATTGCCAAGAAACATAAAAATTAAATAACTTGTTTAACGTGTATTATAATATTAATATTTTAATTTTAAAAGTAGAAATTTAGTAATATTTAGTAATAAAATTAGTATATATCTCATATTTTTGACTATTACTAAATAATTGTTATAATATTAAGCAAAGCATGAGGTGATCGTTTTTGGAAAATTCTTTCTTCATTTTATTCAAATGTCTATATTATAATATATCATCAATTATTATGTCAAAACATTATACGCAGTCTACAATACTAGAATTGAACTATTAATAAGGAAAAAAAGGGAGAGGAAACAAAAAGTAAATATATTTGACTAGGTGGCATTTCAGATTTTCCAAAGTAATTTTGTCACTTTTATTGTTATCAAAAGTTTCTTCTTTTGAAGTTTCGCTTTTAATTAGTCAGTAAAAAGTTTGAACATTAAATTCCCCCGAGGGGTTGAAGACTGCACTTCATTCAAATTTTTGTTTCGAGATATAAAAATGTTTTGTATTATATGAAATACACATTTCGTATTGACATAAATAACACATTGAGTAGAGTATACAATAAATTTAAACATAATAATATGGATACGTAAAATATTTTTCTTATAACAATTTAATTATTATTTCATCAAAAAATAAATTATACCACACGTGTAGGTTTAAGAATTTTTTACGTGACTTTTGTTATTCCATAATAAATTAAGTTAATTTTAATAATTTTGTACATTTCGCAAACTTTATAAAAACACCAAATATTTTTTTTAAGTCTAAGAAATTATAATTATTTTATAATTTATATTTTACAAAATTATAATTTAATTAAAACTTTCTATACTCGTACATTGTATATGTTGTACATAGTAAACTAAATTAAATTAATAGTTTATTTTAAATAATTTATATCTCTAAAAAATAATTAAAATATAAATGAATATTAAACGAATTGATCGTCACATTGAAAATATGTTTTTTAACGAAAATTAAATTCAAAGATTTATTATTTTTTAACAGTTGAAATGCCTAGTCTTTATTTAGATATAACGATTGATCTGGACTATCATGTTCATATATTAAAAAAATTTTCTCTGATTTATTTATTATTTAGTTACTGTAAATATATTATTAATAAAAGTATACATTTTTAAAATAATTCCAACGATGCTTATTAATTATTATTAAATCTCATATGGATTAATTGTCTTCAAATTTAAATAACTACAAAATTTAAAAAAATAATATGTATTTAATACAAATGATACTGATGAATAATGATACAATTACAAAGTTTTATAACATCGGATATGGTTTAATTAACAATTTATATACATTTTAGTTGATTTAAATCACTAGTTGTTTCGTCTTTCGTATAACATTTCTTTTAAGATAAATTTACGTTCTTCGTACCCAAACGTTGCATAATAACGAAACTATTTCTTATTCACACTTTTTAGAGATTTATTTGACAAGGGGGCTTAGTCTTGTTGTTTTTTTCCTGTTATTGCCAAACATTATCACACATATAATTCTCGTGTCTATTTGTTACTATTATACTCACGTCACGACCTCACCTTTAGTTTCTATATAATAATATTACATTAAAATTATATTTTGTTCTGTTAGATGGGAAATAATGAATATTTTTAATTTATATTTTACCTCGTATAAATAAATAAAAATATAAACATATACCTATGCTGTTTGTGTGATATTAAAAACATTCTCGAGATAATAATATTTTCAAATTAAATACACTCGTATATCACCATGATAATAAAATGTTTATTGTAATTTTTCATACTGAAAAACTTACTTTCATACTTGAGATTTCGTATAAGACGTTCTTGGTAAATTCAATGACCCTACTTACCGAATTAGTTGGCGGTACGTCATAAATTATCTGAACGTAATGTTATCCAACACACGTATACCTACTTGATATCTAAATGTTGGAAAAATATAATTTATATAAAAAACAGCTTTGAAATTTTATTGCATTGTGAAATATCAATATTCAAAATACATATAATATTATCTGCAAATGTTTTTACTTGTATAAGCATGCCGATAAAATAATAATATTTTAAACATTTTAATTTAAAATAATTTGTACATAGCATTAATAAATATTTATGAACCACATTGTATAGAGGTATACTGATAAAAAAATAAGATATGATTTTGTTTAATTAAAAATTATTTAATATATATTAATTTACGTTTATTGTATACCTACTTTAAAACTATTATCGACTAGTTTCATCCAACAGATATTAGAAATGATGATAAAAGAAAATAATACTAAGTATGAGAAAACGAAAACGAAAAGGGATTTTTATTAGGTATATTTTGTAATGACTGCCACATTCGATAACGGGTACCTAACCTGTTATTGGTTGGGAAAAATATACCTACGTTATTATATCAAATATCAATCTTTATTCGAAAAAAAAAAAAAAAAAAAGAAGAAAAAAACACGGTAAGAATGACCATTGGCTTTCTTAGACCTTTCCATCTTGTTTATTACAAAAGACATCGTTGACAGGGGATAACTCATAAATCATGCGAACTTTTCGCGAATTTCGACGCCTTTGAGACAATAGCGGAAACCGCGCCGCATTAATATTTAAACCTTCTTATTCGTTGGCCCATTATCAGATATCTCGAAGTCTACAAATTCTGGCTTTTAGTCTGCCGAAAACGATAAATAACCACGCAGTCCGCGGGATGGGTGCCGCCTACCACATAACCGTTATTCTTGCACACACCTATATTATGTATATGTAGGTACAATATATATTTTCGCATGTGTTTAAGAATCGGGCCGTGTCGTATAATACGATGCGTTTTTCTTTTTATATAATAATATAACCTAAAAATCTAAAATATATATACGAGTACTTGTAACGTAAAACTTCGGCGACCAAACGTATAGCGAACGGTATTACCAGGTTATAGGTCGAAACCGCGAATGTATTTTAATTGAAATCTTTAAGGCTATACGATAATAAATCGGGGAGGGTTTTCAATATAATAATATATAGAACACAAAATAATAATAATAATAAATTTGATTAAAAACGCGAGATCGACATTGTGTAACGCCGTATTTAACTCGAGGCGTGTGTGACGTGACATAAAATGCACACCGCACCAAATACAATATCCATAATAATAAGAATAACTATTATCGTATACCTCGGCGCGCAGAAATTCTTTTGTGAATATAAATTGAAATCGAAATTGATTTTGGTGTAAATAACTCGTTTCGCATAATTTCTCGCGTCTTAACACCTCTTTTCACGCACACCCGTCAAATTATAAAACGTTGGTCGTTTCCTTTTTGTTTTTACCACGGTTTTTTTTTTTATATAATTTATTATAATACCGTGGTAACGGATTTACACCTTATCTCTAACCCCCCCCCCCCCCGAGATGTAATATTATATTTTGTTATATAGGTATATATAAAACGTCGTAATTTATCTCGTTCGTTTAAATTACTGCGCATAGTATACTTTCTCATCGCCGCTTAATTAATTTTTAGCTAAATTTTTATTTTGGAATTATTCATTATAAAACCGTGCCTGTATTTTAAACAGAATTAATACAAAAATCCCGCTCCCTTCCATTCCTCTATTTGGACGATCTCTCTGGATTCGCCACGTGGCCTCATCGTCAATAATTTGACCTACTCACGGGCTCATTTAACAAATTTCCGAACGTAACGCGTTTAAATTTCACACCTTCTGGTCTTAACGAAACGATATAGCACGTTGTTCTTTCACAAAACATAATCGATGTGTTCTACGTTGATGATTATAATTATTATATTTATAGTTACATAAGTCATCATCCAGGTGAAGGTTTTATTGATAACAGAGATTATTATTATCATTTTTTCTTCTTTTAAAAGAGTTTAAAAACTTTTCCTTTATTGATTATGCGCGGCATCGTCTTATTCATAATAACATTTTGTCGTTATTCGTGAACACTATCACACGTACATACAAATTTAAATACGATCGTTTTTGCACCTCGCGTTACATTTTATAAACGATCGAATTTTACGCGGGTTACAGTACGGAATATTATATTTCGGTCCAGAGCGTGCACAATATATCCGCGAACTCAGTCGTGTGAATTTTTCGTTTTTTTTTTTTTTTTCGTTTGTTTTTTTATCGCGACTCGAATTTATTATATATTTATGCTGAAAAAATAATGAAAAAACTAAAAAAAATGAATAATTTAAAACGGTTACTGAACCGCGCGATTACGAAAATTAACTGTAGACGGGTGCCGAGTGTTAATCATCGAGATAGCGACGAAAAACCTAAACGCGTACAAAGCTGTGACGATACCGTAAAAAATTAAGCGTAAAAACTGCGAATTTAATAAGTAATACTAAATATAATATCGTTTATACGGGGGTGAAAAAAAAAACTCGAGGGGAAATTAAATAATCGTACGCTGTATGTATAATAAACGGACGTATCTATAGGGTGGACGATTATATAATATTTGTATTTTATTAACGCGTTACGGTAATATTATTATTACGGCGAAACGTAAAATGATACACTATACATATTATATTATATTTTTTTTTTATTCTATAACGGTTCTCCGATTAAACGACCATTACGACGACGACATTTATACATTATATATATTTTTTTTATACGAGACCAATTTTTCGAAACGTAAACTCGACGATCGGTTCTTTTTTCTTATATTATGTATGTAGTCGGATGGCAAATTTATAAAAAAAAAAAAAAAAAAATGATAAATTAAGGCTAAAAAATTTATCATTTTTTACTCGAAATAGCGATTTGAGATGTTATAACGAGAAATAAAATATCAAAATCGGTCATCAAGTATATAAAAAATATAATATTATTATCGTTTTCGATGTGTATACGAGATAATGCGATTCGTTTATCAACAGAATACGTATTATTAATTTATTATGATACGAATATTGTTTTTTTTTTTTTTTTTTTTTTTTTTTTATGCATCGTTTGTAATACAAATTTTGAAATCTTTATTTTCTTGCGTAAATGTTTATCTTCATGCGTTGTTTAATACCTATTTATAAAATAAGTAAACACGTGATTTTATATTAAATGTAAACAGAACGCAAGAAGATATTATACGCGCGTGTTTTTAACTCGCATGTGATATAATAATCCATCGTTTCATCCGAGTTTAATTTAACGACCGTTTTTTTTTTTTTTACTCCAAAAATCAATATTACACGTCATAATTTCACGTTGTTTTTATTCAATATAATCTACGCGTATTTACTCGAATTATTCGACAAATTTTGTAACAAATTATTTCGTTTTACGATAAAAAAAAAATCTACGGAAAGACTATTTCGGTTATTATTACGATAAAAAATAGCTTTGAAATCCATAACGAAAACGTATAAGATTGATTTATATATTTCGACTATTTGTAGTTTTATATTATATTTAAAAATTCGAACGATACGCAAGTCCATTTTTAATATAAATAATCGTAATTCCGTGTAATATTTCATTATGATACTTAAAATTTTTTTTTATTCTTCAGTTCTTCGCTCAAAGTCATAACTATATAATATTATATACTTTTATAAGCTTTTATAAACTTTTTAATAATGTTCTATAAACACTAAAAGTAAACTCATCATATCTCAGCGCAGAGTCTTTTAAATAAAACGAAATATATTATTATTATTATTATTATTATTATTATTATTATTATTATTATTATTATTATTATTA
>JAIUCT010000010.1:6968597-6997623 GCA_021307375.1 Tetraneura akinire
TATTATTATTATTATTATTATTATTATTATTATTATTATTATTATTACTTTCAGATTTCAAATAATTATAATATTGGCTTGCAACGAAACTAACTAAGCGAGACAAGCGTGTCGCTGCACAAACACTTTGTATTCGCTATATTTATACAGATTACACAATATTCATACAACTTTTGTGATGAAACTTTGCGGCCGAAGCCAAATTAATTTTAATATAAGTCTTGGAAAACGACTACCGCGGACTATTAAAGCAATTAGAAATGAATTTTTTTTATTATTATTATTATTATTTCAAAACAATTTATTTCGATTATAATTATATTGTAAAATCGTAATATATAATTAAATCAACATTATTTATACTCGAAATAATTTGTATAATTCCATTGTTATCAGTTCAAAGGACGTAATATATTTTTTTTTAATTATAAAATAATTAGTCACTCGAAAATAAATTATTTTTTTCGCGATATTACTATAATTATTATTATTATTATTTTTTTTTTATATACTTACTAAATTAAAAACGTTTTCCAACCCTAACCGTCTATATATAATATTACGATTAATATTCTAATTTTTGTGAACACTTAATTATTCTATGTAAATTAATTTGTACTCAACAATCATATATACGTATTATAATTCAATATAAATAAATTATTTTTTTTTCTCGTCGTTCCAAATAACGCATACTAATTATTATTACAAAAAAAAAAAAAATAATAAATAAAAAATAAATAAATAATAAAAATAATAATAATATATTCCGACAGTTATTTTATACGTTTCAGTACGTATTTTATATTATTTCTGGTTAATTTCCTCAGCCCCCAAATTTGAATTTTGATATTCTGATTTTGCCAAAGGTTTGTGAAAGAACCCCCATCGTTTGCGCACTATTACTTTCGGAGATATCGATAAAACAAATTGGGGGGGGCTGTAGAAACAAAACCCCCCAAATTCGAATTTTGAAATTCTGATTTTGCCAAAGGTTTATGCATCGTATGCACAGAAACGTATGTTACATTATAAGAATTATTTTAATAGTATTTTTATCTTGTTATTTAGTTATTATTATTCTATAGTATTATATATATATTTTGACTGGATCCAGTCAATATAATATCCAGCCATATTTTAACTGTGTTTCTTAATTCATATAATCTATTTTATTTTTAATAGTGAAAAAATTATTACCTATTTGATTATGTAAATAAAATATTTTTATTTTAAAACTACATTTCAAAATGACGAATAAAAAAATAAAATTTGTGACATTAGTTTACATCTATACATTCGTATGTATTTAAATAGTACAAAAATGTGTAGGTGTATAATAATACGGTTAATTCAAGTCTCTCATTAATTAATTACGGTGGTTGGTGTCCATTGCATAACCATATAGTTTTATTATAATTTATTTTGGCATATACAATTTTATGTCCAACGTAAAAAATGCCAAAATTCCATAATATTGATTTAAAAATAATATTGTGCACAAACGATGCAAGAACCTTTGGTAAAATCAGAATTTCAAAATTCGAATGTGTGGGGAGCTCTCGTTTCTACAGCCCCTCAAATTTGTTTTATCGATATCTCCGAAAGTACCTCTAATGCACAAACGATGCACGAACCTTTGACAAAATCGGAATTTCAAAATTCGAACGTGGATGTGACTGGGAGGAAATAGACTTTATTATTTCACTATAATATATCGGCCATGTTTACCAGCGTGTATCGTATTATTATTTTATTCCTTTGACGTTGTCCACTCGCGAAATGCGAATATTTCGAATATTAGCCGTTTGCAGTACGTCAAAACACCGTTAATTACAATAATGTCATGAACTATATTTATACATTTCGTTAATATTATGAATAATGTAATTGTAAGCCGCGTAATGTAATCACGGAAAAACTTTTATACGTTTCGAATTTATTCGCAAAATATTGCAAATATTTGAAACGGAAAAACGAGCTATGAAGACATTAAACCTATAAATATATCACTATCCGAATGTTTAGAATTTTAGTTCAGACGTGATAAATATTCATAGTCGTATTATTATTATTATTATTAGTCGTAATGTTCGTGAAAAGTCACAGATTATATGAATATAAAATGATTTATTTATGTAAAAATAAACACATATCGGATAATAAAACTTTATTTAACTTTTACTACTCGAAATATCATTCGTACTCGTCGAACAAAAAAAAAGAGAAAAAAATCATATTTATCCTATTTAATATAAATATTTATTTTATAATATTTTATATTTAAAATTTAAATTACACGTAGGCGGTAGGTATAAATATATTTGTTGTATATGCGTTGAAATGCACGTGTTTATAATATAAAGTAATTTCACGTTGGATTATTTTTATAATATTTATTTAATACCCGACAACAGAGACGTCATTTATAATAACGTTTTATGTTTAATATTTCACCAGACTATTATAACCAATAATTATTATTAATATAAATACAAATATAAAATTTTTAAAAAAAAAAGTTACTATACGGATTTTTAGCTATTAAAAATATATTATTTAATTTCACCTTATATGAACATTTTACATTTATAAATTTCATTATTACCGTCATGATTTTTTTATGTCATTATCACAGAATTAACCGGTATCACGACGTAAAAGTTAAACGGTGTTTTCCACTGTATATTCTATAGGTAAATTAAAATTCTCGTGAAAACTCTCTTTAAGTATCCGCACAGAGTTACGCGTGTACCTCCACAATACGTAAACCTTATTATATAATATTATATCAATTATGATTTGTGTAAATTAATTTAAATTTTTCAAATAATAAATATTATCATTGATTAATGTTTAGTATAATTTAATTCGATCGTGATTGTATAATATGCAAATTGACATCTTAATACTATTGGTAGGCAAGGATCTTATTTTCGTTATAAATACAAAAGTGCACGAATAGTAAAAAAAAAATTAATTCAATATCATATCATAAAATATTCAATTATCCCAATTTTTTTTAATTAAATAACAATAAATTATTAATCTATAATATTCATTTTTACTCGAAATTTAACTTTTGAATTTGTTAATTACTTAAAAAAAATAAAGTACTTACCAACATTATCGCGAAAGAGTACCTCCCAATCTTCAAATAAAAAACTTTTAGAAATACAAATAACAATTATTTCTCAGCAGTCAATAATTACATTAATTTAAAATATCATTAAATTCACACGATTACATAGGGTTGTAAACGTGTTCTTATTTTACTAAAATGGATTTTTGTCTTTTTGAAATATTACGTAATATTGATTATTAATACTTAGGTATTGTTATTTTAAGAGCAATAGATTATTAATAAAAAATTGAAAACTAAAAAGAAAAAACTATTCTTATCTGTAGAAATTACTATCAAAATTAAATATACAGTATAATATTGTTATTATAAGATCAAAATTATGTTTAAGTCACTATTATAATTACATTATTTACGTAATTCACGTAGATTTAAACTTTTGTTTTAACGTATATAATTTAACGTCTTAACGTCTATTACGTTCCAATGCCAACAGCTTATACGCGGAACACAAATTATAATTAAAGGTTTTAAATTTTAATAATAAAATCCAGTTTAATTATTGCAAAGCCATACGTCATTTTATACGTAGCACGAGATAAATCGTTCACTGGCCTAAACTTTTGTCATGATATCATATTTTAATATTATCTATAATAATAAACTCTTTTAGAAGTTTCAAATATTCGGTTTGTTTATTTTCTTAATATTTTTATTGCATTCACCCATGCGTCATTTATCCAGTATCCACCGTTTTATAACGACGATGATTTTGAGTGGAGAAGGAGAAGATTTAACATTCACATTTCTAATATTTCGTTAAGTACAAGACGGCAATCTTTTGATAGTAGATTTATATAGTTACTCGTGCAGTTATAATATGCTTTCATTTGGTATATTATATTAAATACTGAAACGTGCTACCATATATCATTTTAAATCTGAATAAAAGTATACATTAATATTTTCATCACGCGAGATTTCTTTACTCTTCGAGCGTTTTGTATTTAATAATATATTTTATAATCATGGAAACCGACAAACCGTATTGCGCGGTTTAAAAAAATCACACAACGGATTTGTATATTATATTTTTTAGTTTAAACAATACGCGTATAGCTTTGATTATTTAAAAAAAACGATTAAATTTTATAAGAAATCTACAAAAAAAAAAATTTCTTTAATATTTAATTTAATTTAATTTAAATTTATTTAAATGATGAATATGAATTTAAATATTCGTTATAATTATTATTTTCTTCTTGCATATAATAAATTTTAAATCCAAATCACCTGCAAGCCAATCGACTGTAATCCTCAGCCGTTATACAGTTAAATTCGCAAGTATTAAATAAATTTAGTAGATGTAATAGTAGGCCTTCGATTATTTTATGGCACAGAGAATGTACCTATTATACATTTTTTTTAAATTAAATTAAAATTCTGTTAAACGATAAATCTAATATTTTATTTATTCTTAATAAATATTGATTTTCTTTGTTAAAACGTGATCTTATATTTCGAATTGTTCCTCTCATACCATCATACATTTATACGTTAACAACCCGGTTATTCAGGTATGTAGGACATATTATGATTTCTTAAAGTAAATTTTACGATTTTCGAGTAAGGTAATCCTCATTCTTGGTGTAAACTTATATAAAATTCTTGAATTTTATTTGCGTCGTTCCGATGTATTACTATTCGACTCAGGAAATAATATCTATACACTGTTCCATATCTCTAATAATATTTGTCTATAATTCAAAAATCAAATCCCCGTGTGCCGCGTCCCATAAAATATTCTCAAATGTCAATTACGCCATTGATTGATATATTATGTTTCTTATAAGTTCGCGAGTTAAACTCTGAACAAATTTTAATATAATATCGAATTATCTTCGCTCTATATGTAGTATAGATATTATCGTTATAATATCTTTTATTGCATGTATTCTGGTGTGTGATGGAACGTCTGACATTATTTATTTATTTTATTTTTTTTTTTTTTTTTAAATAACTTTATTACGATTTTTATATACCGATCTGCGTATTATAATATTCTTTTGTCTATATATTTTAATGCCATTTTAATGAGCAAAATTGTATTGTCGCACTTTAGTCGCCAAGAAGACGATATTTAGTTCCTTCTGTGCCATTGATCACGACGTACCCTCCGGAATGATTGATCGTACATTATTTTATTGCCAGACGGAAATTTATCCTTTTTACTCGAATTCTTATATATTATATAAATATTATTCTCACGAATAAAATGTTTTATTGGCGCGTATATTTTTAATATGAGTACCTATTGGTAAATATTAAAGTCTCGAATAACGCTTAGTTTTTGATTTTCTTCTTCTTCTTCTTCATCTATTTTTATTATTGTGAATTATAAAATATTCGTTATAAATTAATAATATTAAATGTATTTCCCACATTCCTGTATTAGAGTAAAAAAAAAAAACCAGAATTTATTCGTTCGACTTTCGCACTGCAAGTTTTATTCGCACGTGCCTAACAGGTTGACGCCTGCTGTTAATACGTTTTACGATATTTTAATTTTAATTTTTTTTTTTTAATATCCATACGATATATTTACATATTATTTTCATTATTACAAATATTGACGTCAAATATATAAACCGTTTAATCGATACGACGTTCGTATAATAATTATTCATGCTTAACCGTATACGCGGGGTCCGCCAGTATGTTTTAATAATAATAATTTTTTAAAAAAATGAGAAATATTTAAATACAAATATTATTTCTGCGCTCGGAAAATATTATAATAAACTATTTTTGTAATATGCATTACCTGATAATATTTGTGAAACCTTAAAATGTGAAAAAAAACGTACCTATTGAATATTTATATACGTCATATATAAATTTTAAAGTAATATTTTCATGATTATATACCCAATATGCTTAATACAAAATTCGGTTATTTTAATATTAAATTAAAAATGAAAAATGATAATATATTATAGTCACTATACCGATCGCTTTTTACAATAAATTTCCTCGCGTTGAATATTTTATTATTAAATTCATAATTTATATACACATATTACAATGAATAAATATTTATGAAACCTATGTATAAAAAAGAAAAAAAGAAAAACAGGAAATTATTTTTAAAAAATCGTATGCACAAATATGCGATACCCATATTAACATTCTATATATTATGTTATTGAACTATTGATATGTAAACTCAAAAACATCAAATTCGAAACATTCAAATTTTTTATTGAAGCATCCGAGTACCTACCTATTTCAAATACTATATAGAGATAAACTACAATAATTTGAGTTCGTATAACTGTCGAGAAACGAAAGTTGTAATATTAAATATAATAAAATAATAAACGAGATTTGTGTCACGCTCAA
The DNA here is from genome assembly GCA_021307375.1 of Tetraneura akinire. NCBI lineage: Eukaryota > Metazoa > Arthropoda > Insecta > Hemiptera > Aphididae > Tetraneura > Tetraneura akinire. The sequence continues at coordinate 6,975,082 of JAIUCT010000010.1, forward strand.
GTTAGATTATATATTTTTATTATAAACGTATAATATTGTATATATAGTTTTTCTAAATAATATTAATTTAGAACGATGAAAAAGTTATGACGAATTTAAATATAAAATAGAATGTAAACGAATTATTTTGTTAAAAATTTTAATAAAACCGATGTTTTACCCGCGTAACGATAAACTATTGCATTCGAAAAACGATTCTGAGCGAAGTTCAGTCAGATAATGAAGGAATTGATTAAAATTTTAACAATTTTTATGAAATATTTAAAACGCAACGTTTCATCACACATATAGGAACCATATTATAGGTACATATATACGAGTATTATACATAAATGAACACCCTATACAATTTTCTAGTATCTTACATCAAAATTGACCGAGTTATCGTCAAATATTTATATCGAATTCGTCGAATTTCGGATGAAAATTTTCGATGGATTTACGAGTAGGTATATATAATCTCCCAAACAAAACGTTTTACAAAATAAATAAAAAAAACACACAAATTTAATTGTGTGGCAAGCGAAAATTTGTTTAGGTACCATTTTAGAAATAATATAATATGAACGTCATACAATGATATATATAATAAATAAATTAGAAAAGTGTATCATATTATTACGTTATAATATGATCCATGCAATGCATGGCATGCAATCAAATGTAAATAATGGGGCCACTTATTGGGAGCTCATGCCTATGTACCGCATTACATAATCAGTCGCGATGTACTAGGTAGCTGGTTGCTTGCTCAACACAATCTACAATTGTGTTCACCGACGACTACAACTACGACAAGAAACGTATTATTATCTATTGAAATAGTATGTATTGCATATTGCATTTTATATTTATAAGGGACAAAATTATTAGAGTATACATGATGCATACATAGTAATTAAATAGGGGCTTGTATAATATAATTTATATTATTATGAAAATACATATAAAATTTTAAATATTAAATAGGTATTATATCTTTGAACAAGAAGTATGTTGAAGATTTAATTTTTTTCTATAAATAATCGACTCTTAGAAGTTAGAAATGTACAGAAGTGCTAATCAATAAAAGTAGGTTTCTATAAAAGTCTTAGAGGCTCATTCTAGGTAACTGTATAATAATGTTACGCACTTCAACCTTTATCTAGTGAGTTTAGATAGCTGGTTGCTTGCTCAACACAATATACAATTGTGTTCAGCGACGACTACGATGACTACCGACAAACAATGAAACAAATCACACAAGTTTATATAACATAATATTATGTATACTAATTAAAAAAGTATAATATCACATATGATGTGAGTACATAACACAGTGTACATTATTACATAAGTTATATAATAAATTATCTTTTTTTTTTTCGATTCGCCTTCATCGGTGAACACAATGGTTGATTGTGTTGAGCAAGCTAACAGTTACAAAATGCACAATGATAGAGGATATCGGTAGAATATAATATTATTTACTCAATGAAAATCTGGTTGATTTCTTTGCATAAATTATTCTGACAAATTTCATATTACTACTTCACCAGTAAAGAATTGCAAAATTAATTCTTTTCTTCTAGATAACCTCCTAACGTAGGGATAACGTATATGATAGATTTTATAAAAATAAAGTTTAATTAACATTGCCGTGCAATTATGTACATTATATTATTAAGATACTTATCTTCAGTGGCAAGGAACCCACCTAACAATATAATAATATGCCATCTAACAGTTATCCTTCACTATATATATATGAGTAACCGGTTACCAATCTAAACCATCCCAACTAGGAGTACACTGCGCACTAATCCGTGTTCCTATATTGAGTGTGGACGTGTGGTAGTCGGCGTAACAAGCTACTGAGGTGTTGAGCATCGTAGCCAAGGCATCGGCAGCGATTGGGTGACCGCCTTGAATGGCAAGACAAGATTATAGTTTTATAATATTTTTCATTACTGTAGCAGTTTTTATTGTAATCCTTGCAATGTATGACAGCACGTACTTTACAAAGCCGTATACCACAATATCTCATGTAACGTCTTATAATATAAGATCATATAGAAGGTCTTATATCATGTCTTTTGTAGTTTATACTACTACCACACTTTTAGTTAGGATTTGGCGAGCCATTGGAATAATGTTAGTTCTAATATTGTTGTTTTTTGTAATAGTTTTATTATTTTTGAGATGATGTAATGAAATAATGTATTTCAGTAAAAAAGTTACCGTTTTTATACTTATATCTCATGATCCTATATGTACTTTCAATTGTCTTTACGGATAACTACGAATGTGAATGAAAAATCGTTAGTGGATTTCCTATTAAATAAAAATTAATTAACTAATATATACCTCTATATAATACCAATAAATAAAATGTACATATAACTCCTTTTTAATTATTGTGTATGGAAGATTTAATGAAATTCTGTGACATATGTCTCTTTTTGATAATTACCTATGCAATTTATATAGACACCAACAATAGACTATATGGTTTGAAATTATTATAGTCTTAGTTATCAAGACATTGTAACTGATTGCTTGCTCAACACAATCTACAATTGTGTTCACCGATGATTAAGAATTGAATATCGAAAGAGAATTAGTTATATCTATAGTACATATAGACTTTTATAAATACATTTAAATGGAAATTGCTCCTTTTAGATTCTGAGCGAAGCGAATCAATGATGTGTGTCTTTTTTTTTTAAGTATGAAGACACTTTTACTACCCGAAAAATGCTCAGATTTTCACGAAAAGCATATATTTCCGGTTGGAAAGTGGAGGTAGTCGGTACTTATTTATTAAATTAATATTATTTATTTAAGTTGGATTTTATTTAGGTCATTTTTTGAATTACTCAAAATTGACCCTAAGCGGTAGAAAAAACGATAAAAAAATAACGAAAAACGGCATTTTTTACGAAAATTGAAATTTCAACGAATTCAATTTCAATATTTCACGATAACTCAAGCAATTTTGAAGTCAGAAACTTGATAATTTTATTGGGGGTTGGCACAGATACTATATATATGTGGTAAAATTTTGGAACCGTTACTTTAATTTTTCTATAAAATATAGTACTTTGAATATTTCGTAGAATTCTCGTTTTTATGTAGGTATAAAATGTTTGATAAAATTGACAATTTTGGGGATTTATGTCTGAAAATTTACTGAAATATACTTACATATTACTTAACATTATATCAAAATATAAATAAATCCCTCGTTTTAATTTTTTTTTACAGCTGTTTAAAGTTGATATTTTTAGTTTAAACGAAAATCTTAAAATCCATACGTAGGTATATACGTACGATAAAAAAAGTTATGACGAATTTAAATATTAAATAAAATGTAAACGAATTATTTTGTTAAAAAATTTAATAAAATCGATATTTTACCCGCGTAATACTAAAATTTACATATTGAATAATTATAGGATATTGTTAAGTACCTAAATATAATATGTTTAATTCTATTATAATAATTATAATTTATAACAGAAATATTGTTAACCGTACGAATAACAACGATAAATACAAAAATGATTCGTAGAAGTTCTCTGCATATATAAATATCGATACAACTGAATAGTTTATAACATTATAAAACGTATGAATATATTAATGCATTGTATAGGTATACACAAACGCGTATTCAATCATCAACGGTAAGTTCGTGGAAGTATAAATATAATGATGCTCATAATACGGTATATAACCATAACCGGGTATATAACAATTGGTTAGACAACCCTGTGTAGTGGGCCAATTAATGTCGGATATCCTAACTCGGGTGGAATTTTAAAGGATGAACGCGAAAATATTTTTAATAATAATTTTGTATCTCGCGAATAACACGAAGGGCATATTATTATAATTCTATCGGTATAAAAATACTTTTTATAAAGTACCTATACGAGAATAATAATTATAGTAAGCAAACTAAAATCGAATATAAAATGTATTCGCTGTACGATTAGTGCGTTTTAATATAGACATAACCTAACATATTATGTTTTGTTCGAAATTTTTTTGTAAAAAATAAATCATTACGATACGGTTTTACATTTAAAAACAACACGCGATAAAATAATATTTAATAAATTATTCGGAAATGTCGGTAGATTTTAAACAACTTGATAATTACAATAACGTATTAACTGTATTGTTTACAAGGAAAATCTATATATATTTTAATATTATATTCTACTCGTTTTAGTTTAATATTTTACACGCAGTTCGTTATAATATTTTATAAACACGATTGTCCAGAAATGAAACGCATCCAACCGACGACGTTTACATCTGAACAATAATTTGAAATTTTGAATATCTATTGAGTATTTCTACGATAATATTTTGATAGGTTCTAACTTCTAATTTTATTTATAAATAATTAATAATAATATTTCTGATGTATTATTATTATTTTTTTTTTTTTTTTTTTTTTTGGAATTATTTAATCTATTATATCATGGAATGCTGCAATCGTATTATCAACATTTTGATAAGTGATGTTTAAATGTATATATAGTTACCTACTTCGAAAATATTACAAAAAGGAATACAATTAATAAAAAATATTGATAACTAATTATAATAATAATTAATTAGCAATATTGATAAAATAAATTTAGTGTGACGTTATATAGAAAGTGTAGGTAATTAATTAATTATTACAAATAATAACGTCAGACTCAACAAATGAAAATTATTCCTAGAAATCGACATCTTCATTAAATTAAAAGACGGATTCATTAAAATTATCGTACATATACAGAGGTGCAGTTAATTATATAAACTATATATATATATTTAAATTTCACACGACTTAAAAATTCAAACGATTTCAAACCGTTTATTATATTTTATTAATTTACATAGGTAATGATTAAATTTTTTTTTAAAAAAAAAAAAACTATAAAGATAATATTATCGTTCGTTACCTTACTAATAACTTGTAAAATTCAAATTTATTTGACACGATATAAAAATAACGAGTAAATTCATCTGGAACAATTCTCTGCGTACCTAATATTTTTTACGATTGAAACGAAATCGTTGACGAAATTTCGAAATTTTCTATGAAATCGCGGTCGTTGGATAATATTTTATAAGTATTTTTTAAGAACGAAGAACTCGAAGACGCGAGTTTTAATATTCATACTTTAACCTTATTATCACTCATCAGGCGTTCGGCAATATTACGTAGTACGATTATTTCGAAACACATAGTGTGATTTTGCATACGTTTAAATAATAGTTTTTTTTTTTTTTTTAATATTTTTCAAAAATAAATAATACAAAAAATAATTTCTATTTATAATAATGATCATAATAATTATTTTCCATTGCGTGCACAATTCGTACTCGAAATACGAATTCATATAATATAATAATATTGTATTTATTTAGGAACTGTACAATGTAACCATAATAATAATATGGTCATTGTAAATTGCAATAGAATATAATATGGAATGAAATGAACGGACTAACCGATTTCCGGTCAAACTTAATGATACAAATACACAAAAACTCGATGCGATTGTTTTTTGTAAATTTTTTATTATTTCTATTAATTACGTTTTTAAACGTGAGGTTATCCGATAACTACACGAGTACAATCCGCCTGTTTTATAAAATAAATTAAATTACAATTTTAATAAAATTTTCCGAATATAATAATAATATAATGAAAAATATTATATAACACGTTACAAAATATAAACTATCTAGTATGGCGTTTTCGAAGCTACTATCGTATTTTTTTGTAAACTGACGAATACAAAGCGATAAAATAACACGCTCAAGAGGGGCATGGCCTCTATTAAACTAATTTATTAATTTTAGTTTGTGAATTTGTGATAAAACAATATTATTATTGAGATTTCTGCCTAAGAACATATTATTATTATAATTATTATTATTATAATTATTATTATTATAATTATTATTATTATTATTATTGTTATATAGCGTATAAATAATTAGTTAATTAATAATCATTTGCTCGTATAGAATTTTAGACTAATCGTTATTTTATAAAATACAATACATCACTTACCTAAATTAATACGTTTAATATTGTTATTTATTTGGGTTATTATTACACGATCTGGAACAATTGTAATAATTATATTAATATACAATTCAAATATACGCCTTTTGTGTAACATAATAATTCACAAACCGATCAATCATTGTTGTTGTTTATTTAAATAATTAAAGATACGAGTATAATGAAAATTGTAATATAAAACATCACTAAAATATAGTTTTTTTTTTTTTTTAATAATAATTTAATATATAAAAAAAACTATTTAAAAAAAAATGTATTTAATGTTTTTATAATCGAATAATTTGATTATAAACAAATCAAATATAAATTAAACGATTAGTTTTATTTTAACTCGGCGTTAAACGAAAAAAAAAAATAAAAAAAAAACACACGTTTTTTTCGTGGATAATACGCGATTTGTATTTATTTATTTATATTTAAATTAACGTAGTAAAAATTCGAAGCAAACGTTCACCGAAAGTCGTGTTGTTTATTTCAGTGAAATAATATCGGATACCCCTAATATATCGATAAGTTTTAATATTAGAACACGCAATATAATATTATTATTTATAGTGTTTATTTCTTCTAGGTTTACGTATAAATATATGATAAAATAATACGTTTTATTGGTTTTTATGATTTAAAAAAAATAAACTTTGATTGCCCTCTACTAGAAATGTGATAATAATATCACAGTTATTTTATAAACTCGAAATAATACGTTAAAGCACTACTACCGTCATATTATTGCTTTATAGCTTTTACAATTTTGATCGTAAATCGCCAAGATTTTATTATTATTATTATTATTATTATTATACATCTAGATTTTATCACAAATCTATAAAACGATGATAAATATTTTATTCAACTTTTTACCATTAAATATTAAAGTGGATATTATTGTACACCGTACACGTTATAATATTTTGTTACCAACGTCATTAATATTTATCCAAATACATTTATATAACGCTGCACGTTTCTTATTTTATTTATATTTATCATTTTGAAAAAAAAATTTGCAGAGAGTTTTTAACTTTTATGCCAGATGTCTTCAAAAAATTACATTTTTTTATGTTCTATGAAATACTGTAAATCTACCATGTTAAGATGAGATTTTTTTTTTTTTTTTTTTTTTGTCCTTCATATAACAGATGTCGATCTATTCTTTTTCCAACAAACCTCAGAATCGCAAAAAAAAAAAAAAAAAAATATTTACATAAAAGTGAAAATACGATCATAATATTTTTTTCTCTCCAGAGTTCATGATATTTTACTCGTACGAAGATTAAAAAAAAATAAATCTATATAATATACTGAATGAATTTATTATAATATCCGTCGTGCAACTGCTATAATAATTATCTATTTATAGACTTATTACCATGTTATGTGTTACTTATTTAAATGAAAAAAAAACACAAATCAAATATATTTCAAATCTAATTTTTTCGAATTATTTAAAAAGGTCTCGTATAATTCAAATTTTCAATATTCTAATTTTGTTAAATTTAAAAAGACTAATTTATAATATTACATGCTTAAGATATTTAATACATTTAATATTTTTTACGGTGATAATAAATTGTTAAATATAATTAATCTAAAAATAATATTTTATTGTTATTATTGTAAAATGTGACTTATTAATAATGTGATACTATAATAACTATGTAGGTGTTTGAATATCATCAATTCGAGGGTTTTCCTTTAGTCGAAAAGAAAAATAATTTATAAGTATTAGGTGCAGTATAACTACGATTTTGTTCGGAAAATTGTCAATTACAAGTCTTGAACTTTTAGGTTATGTTAGGTTATCGAAACCACGGGAAAACTTCACTTGTAATGTTTACGAACCAATATAGACGTGAAACGAAAAGGTTTAGTTAGACTTTGAAGTTTGTATAGAAAATAAGACGATACACAACATGGGATAATCTGGTGAAAATATCAAAAGTGTTTGCATGGGGTTTTCAGTTGGTTACACGGATCTCATTCAAGTTAAATAAAAAGTACTTTTCTCTTGACCTGGAAACTAGATAGTAAAAAAAATATAAAAATAAAAATAAAAAAATCCATAATGCTGATGGACGATGTACAATACGACTCTATATATAATAATAATATTGTTATATCGTATTTTACCGTGTGTCAATAGATCAAGTGCAATTAATCGTATGATATGCGAGTACACAATCGTTAAATCGTAAATCGTTTAAATTTAATTGAATAAAAAAAAAAAACATACAAGTACGCAAATATAATAATAATAATATAATATGACTCTTTTATAGAGGTTAGTAATTTTTATTTGTACGAGCAATCGAGGTCGTATCTGAGGGGGTCCCCCCCCCAAATTTTATCAAAATTTTACCAATTTTTAAATTATTCTTAATACATAATATTATATATTTTCAAAATAATAAATGGTCATTTTCAAATTGACTGTTGATATCGTAGTTATACCAGTATATATGCGTATTTATTATTATAGACCGCGACGCACTAGTTATATTATATTCAAAAATTGTTATTCCTAGTCGAAGTTTATCAATTTTTTTTATATAGGTATAAATTATATCGATACGATTATAAAAAATTTCGTTTAACGCGATATGAAAATTAACGTGTATTTTTTTTTTTTTATAGTGTATAGTTCTATACTCAGACGTAAGAAAAAAAGTTAGCGTTAACAATATAACCTATAAAATGATAATATTATTAACGATATAAAAATAAAACACATTATCAAATCAAATCGCTATTTTTAATCCGGTACTTTACCTATATATATGTATTATTATTATATACATTGTACGAGTATACATCAGACAATATATAGTAATTTCGTATTAATATAATATACGTGTATGCGTATACGTTTTCTGCTCTCGGATCCCCATAAATTAAGTTACATTTTTATATACGTTGTTAAAACGCTTTAATGGCTTTTGAGTAAAAAAAAAAAAAATAATAATAATAATAAAAAAAATAAATCCCTCATATTATTATTTATTGTTTATGTTCATTTTCTAACAAAACGCGGCCTTTATTAAATCAAAATATTATTATTACACAATACGAATAAGCGTATTTTTATGACGCTGTTAGATATATAATATCTATTTTTATATTATTATATTATATACTTCTTATACTTGTAAATAATACAACAAGAAAATAAGAATAATATTTCACGTTAAGATATGACGTGGCAATTTATTAATAATTCAAACGCATCGATTTGTTAATAGTTTACCTATATATATTATATATTATGCATATGAATATAGCTCTCATTATCGTGTACCCGTTATAATAATATATAACATGTATGGAACATATATTATAAGCTTTTAAATAAACGAAGGACTTAAAAGCAGAAGCAACACATAACGAAACCCTTTTTACTCTAAAACAATACAAATACCGCCCATATTATATAACCCGTACTTTGATTCATTAGTTATTACCCTTAGTGTTATTCTTATATTAAACAAGCTCGTGTATAATATATTATTATTATGCATTCTCGAATGAGAGAGGGTATATATAACATTATAATTATATCGTTTTTGTTATCGATATACGTCGTTTATATAAGTCGTATAATTTATTTTTATAATTAATATCAAGAGCGATATTATTTATGAAAAAAATCATTTCGTACGTAAAAGATTTTAAATTAGAAATATATTTTTAACACGCGTTATTTTTAATACATACGTGTTATATTATAAAAAATAAGTACTAATTGATAATTGGTTTTATAATCGCCTTTAAATACTATTCCACCGTTATAATTTATTTGTTTTAAATTTTTCAAATAATAATTATATCATAATAATAATTGATAACCATAAAAGAATATTACCTACATTATTTTTTTTCTGAACGGACATTCTATTAATTTTGTTTCGGAAGATAGAAGACGTATAGTTTTTTTTTAGCAATCACTTTTTAGTATATAGCAAATGTGTTTCAAAGTTGTTTTTTTTTTTTTTGTTAGTTTACGTTTTACGATCGATCGATTGGAAATTTAGTATTATATATAGTCGTCTTAATAATATACCGATAACATCATCTACTGGTAACTTACGGTTATTAACCCGAGTATACCAGACATACAAATATAATATATATATATATTATATATATATATTTGTTATTCGTGAATATCGTATGAAATGAAGTATGGAACTATATAAATAAATATTTTAAAATCTAAAAGATAAACATTTGCATTTTGCGGATACAAATACGTATATAAATCATATTTTTCAATTGGATCAACGTCATATACATACAACTCGAAACGGTTGTGAGCAATTTCCACGAAATTAAACTTCAACCGTACATAGGAAAACGAGACCATATAATATTATATAGGTAATAATATATCGTATTATTATTATGAATATTTATCCAACAATACACAGAGATTTCTGTTTTGAATTTTCTCTTTGATACGTATGTAATCGTTTATTCGTTTTGTTTATCTGACAACTGGACGAGCATATTCGATAAAAGAATTCTTAAAAATTCGTTTGTTATTCACAACGCTATATTTTAGAGTGCTCCGTCTGTATAATTCGCCGATTGAAAACGCGAAACGTACGTATATAAATTCGACAGGTTATCTAACGCTCGATTTAAACGATTTGTTCATCATTTGGATTATGCGTATTGTATTAACGTTTTATAATCCTGCGAACTGAATACAATATTTATTGTAAAAACTATATACGCTAAACAATACAAGTATAATATTGATATGGTTTGAATTTAAAAAAAAAAAAAAAAATATCCCTAAAACAGTGAAACCTTATATTGTAGAATATGATACGTTTTACATCACAATTTCGAATTTTTGTGAAGACGTGCTATACCAAACAAGCTATACTCGAACGAATTAAATATGGGCTTGTAATTTTTAAATTATAAAATAGAAAAAAATTCCAAAAGTAAAATTCAAGATTATGAGTCATGAGTTTTGTAATTTTTGAACTCGGTTAATTACATACCACGTTTCAGTGATGTACCCTTGAAATATATATATGCAATTATGTTTATTACCTATAAAATAATGATATAGCAGGTTTAAAAAAAAAAAAAAAATGTTAGTTATCATATTATACACTCAAAAGTCGTTCGACTTGAAATATCTCGATATATATATATATATATTTTTTTATATCATCGTATAATTAAAACTTTTGACGTTATAAAAGAAAATTTGGCAAGGGATAATAATTGAAATAAAGTTTAGTTACTTTATATTTATTATATACATTTGACGTCATCCTATAAGTTCAAATACTATACTCGTCTGTAATATTATCCGCCAATAAAATCAAACGACTACGAGGACCAAAAGCTTACTTTGCGTATTTCCTCCGAACTCTTGTCTGCATTTCGTATTATACACAGGCGTTTCGTTCACGAGTACAACACTCGACAATCGACATGGATCCGTTGACTGATGATTTACGACACGTATAACGAACAAATCGACGATTTTTATTATTTTAATCAATAATATATGTATTATTATTATTTATACTCGGATAGTAATATCGTATAATACTGTCGTTTCGCGTTGAAGTAAAATATATAATACGTGTTTTTAATATTAAATCAAAACTGATTTGATTTTATTTCCCCTTTGTGAAACGTATGCGGAGCGTCGTTAAATCGTCGGGTTGGAATTGTCAAAAAAAAAAAAAATTACGTGCTGGTTTTTTTGAACCGCGGTATGGTAAACGATAAAAAAATTTTGGAAATTTTAACGCGTGGTTATTATATTTTAATATTCGTTTTATACTCGAAACGTTTAATATTTCGTACTCGCGTATAATATTACGTATAAAAAAAAAAAAAAAAAAAAAAGAAAAGAAAACGCTCTTTTGTTCTGGACGAATTTCAACGCGAGTATACGAAACGTTTGGCTCGTAAAGACGCACTCCGTATATTCTTTATTAAAATACAGCCCGCCGATTTCGTATTAACGCCACGTGTTTCGTATATACGCACGTGGTACAAGAAAAAAACGCGTATTGAACGTATGGTCGAATCCCGCCATTTTCAATATTTAAACAAATCGAAATGAAATATTATAATATATTCCGGTATGCGTATGTTATAAATTTATATCGTATATGGGCGAAGTATAAGCGAACTTATATATAGGACGATATGTAATACATCCGCAGCGTATATTATAAGTAATATTATATTGAATCGAAAGACTAAAATAAAAAAAAAAAAACGTTTCAAAAATAAAAAAAAAAACGTTACTTTTGTTTCCTAAGTATAATAAATAATTCTGATATTTCGTTACGAAAGCTCTTCTTTCCGTATTCCGGCAATATTATTATATCTATATCGGTCCTCGAATTACGTTTTCTTTTTTTTTATTCTTTTTTTCTTTTTTCTTTATTCTTTTTTCTTTCTTTATATTCCATTTCTACATATATATAACACGCAGTATACCTGGAATAATAACGGCCATTTTTCCAATAACGCGGACACGTTTGAAACGTATAGTATATTGTTTTTCAAAAAAAAAAAAAAAAGAAAACCGTATATAGAATTACGTTCGTAGTATTATTAAGTCTATAATAGCGGTGTAATATTTATACCGTAATGTCATTTTCGATTTATTTGAATATATAAAAAAGATGAGCTGATACTCCTGCCGCACAGGATACAGGTGTGCGGATCATAGCGTTTAATTTTACTTAGAATTTGAATGCAATGATAAACCATTGCATTCGAAAAAACGATTCTGAGCGAAGTTCAGTCAGATTATAATTTTCGTTTGAACTAAAAATATCAATTTAAAACAGCTATAAAAAAAAATTGAGATTAGGGATTTTTCTAATATTTTAGTATGATGTTAAGTAATATGTAAGTATACTTCAGTAAAATTTTCAGACCCTAATACCAAAAATTACCAATTTTATCAAACATTATATACGTAAAAACGATAAATTTACGAAATATTCGAAGTCCTATATTTAGTAAAAAAATTTAAAAAACGGTTCCCAAATTTTACCACATATATATAATAGCTATGTGAACACCCAAAAAAATTTTCAAGTCTCTAACTTAAAAATTGCCCGAGTTATCGTGAAATATAGAAATTGAATTCGTCAAAATTTCATTTTTCGTGAAAAATGCCGTTTTTTCGTCATTTTTTCGAAGTTTTTTCTACCGCTTATAGTCAATTTTGAGAAATTCGAAAAATGACCTAAATAAAGTACCATCTACATCCACTTTTACATCTGAAACTCTCTATTCGTGAAAATCGAAGCATTATTTCGGGTAGTAAAAGTGTTTTCACAATATTTATTTATATGTATGGATTCTAAAATTTTCGTTTTCCTAAAAATATCAACTTAAAACGGCTATAAAAAAAAATTTTGACAATGGATTTTTCTAATATTTTAGTATGATGTTAAGTAATATGTAAGTATACTTCAGTAAAATTTTCAGACTAAAATACCCAAAATTGACAATTTTATCACACATTATATACGTAAAAACGTGAATTTTACGAAATATTCAAAGTCCTATATTTTGGAGAAAAATTAATGTAACGGTTCCAAAATTGTACCACATATATATAGTAGCTATGTGAACATCCAAAAAAAATTTCAGGTCTCTATCTTAAAAATTGCCTGAGTTATCGTGAAATATAGAAATCGAATTCGTCGAAATTTCATTTTTCGCGAAAAATGCAGTTTTTTCGTCATTTTTTCGCCGTTTTTTTCTACCGCATAGCGTCAATTTTGAGAAATTCAAAAAATGACCTAAGTAAAGTACCAACTACGTCCACTTTGCTACCGGAAACATACCCTATTCGTGAAAATCGGAGCATTATTTCGGGTAGTATTTTTGTACACAGACATAAAAAAAAAAAAAAAAAAAAAAAACAAAAAATAATCACACATCATTGTAAAACCAATACATTCTTCGCTTCGCTCAGAATCTAAAAATCGAATCGACCGTCCCGAAATATTAAATCGCGTTTATATTATATCATTATGATTATGTAAATAAATAATTATCGTAAAATGATAATAACAAACGTCGAGTTAACGTGAAAAACTACTCTGGAAATAATAATAATATGATAATATTATAATGATAATGTACGAAATGAGCGCGTGATAAAACGTCAAAATTTGATCGAATCCGTCGTTTCGTATACAATATATAATTTTTATATTATTTTTAATCTACTATAATTATAATAATAAAACGCGGAACGGGCAAGTTTATACCTGTACATAAATATATGCGTACCAAACTAAATAAAAAAAATTTTCCGATTCGGTTGTTCGAAAATTTCGTTATTGTATTGGCGAGGGAAAAGAAAAACATATTTTCATTTGTGTGAAAAGTTATGAAAATTAAAAAACGCTCGAATTCAAAAACTTATGGGCGGCATAAAAAAAAATGTATATATATTATTAGGGCAGAGGACTTGTAGCACTAAAAAAAGGCTAAATATGCAAGCACTTATGCACTTAAAAACTCTAAAATATGCACTTTTTTTATGCTATTAAAATTTTATTATATAGATTAATTATAAAAAATATTTAAAATAAGAAACATTACAAATACTAACTAAATTTAATTATACATTTTATTTGCTATACTATTAGTCCACGACCAATAACACATGAATAGAAACTTAATCTTAATGAAACTTTCACAATTTTTTAACTTAATTTTATTGAAATGTATGTATATAAATTACGTGTTATTAATTCATTCTTCTGAGTTCTGACCTTAAAAAAAATTACCAATATGTTAGAATTTTTTTTAAAGAAACCTACGGACGAAGTAAATAATATTTTCACCTTGAAAATTGTATTGAATAACTAAATGTTTTTTCAAATTTTCATTTTACATATTTTTATATTTATTTTTATAAATTGTTCAAAATATTTCCCCAAAAACCATATATAAGTTAAATATGTCTCAAAAACCGAAAAATATCTAAATATGCAAAAATATGCACCATAAAATTACAGATTTTGTTTTGTCGTAACATGAAACATTTTTCTATATAGTTGGCCTTTTTTTACGGCCGCGCAAAACAAATATGCAAATGCTATAAGTCCTCTGCCCTATATATTATAAATAACTCTTTTACACTCGTATACCCGCATTTGGATTTTATGATTTTGAATATAATTGTTATTATTAAATACGTTTACAGGCACAACGATTTGCCGTGGAACATTCGAAAGTTCGTGCACAACCATCTGATGTATTTTAATTTCTCCGAGGACTTGACGACCGTCGAACCGTGGTCAAAGAGTAACTGGTCGCAAACCGACTTACCGCGGCTCAGAAAAGGCATGGTCGGCGCTCAAGTGAGTCTCTTTTATTTATAAAATCACGAGTGTACGATATTATTATACGTACGATAACGAAAGGAAACATTAAAAAAAAAAAAAAAATTCGCGTCCTCGTGTTAATAGAAGAAATCTCGTCTTCGTCATTGTATGATATTAAGATGTAACGGGGATAACGTTTCGCACTCGTTTATATCGCGTGTATAATATTATGACGTTTGGACCGTTTTTATATTCTTTTCGAGTTGTAAAATATCGTATAAGGTATTTTTTTTTTTTATCCTTAATCTTCTTCGACTTCTTCTATTCTTTTTCGTCCCTCCGAGGGTAATTTTTCCATTTCATTCTCTGCGCGTCGTCCCGCCAATAATATAACTATGTAATCACGTTATAATAATCACATCCAAAATTTCCGTCTAATGCAGTTTTTCGTTTTCTTTTCTTTCCTTTCTTTTCCTTTTCGCGTCGGCCTTAAACCGTTTCCTGGTAAAGTTATCGCCGCGCGCTAAGAGGCGACGCAGAAAACAGTCACGTACCAAGACATTCCACAACTGGGGTCACCCGCGCCAGAAGTCCGGTAACGTGTTTCAGGGTACAATAACTTCTGTAAAAACTCCACGTAAACTCGGTAATGCGCTATGAAAACTTCATATTTCCACTCCATAAGTCCCATAGATATAATATATATATATATAACATTAAATGTGCGATTTTTATTCATTTTATATTTAATCGGATAATATACATTTTAGATTCCGTATCAAGACTATAAAAATAATTAAACTATACCGCATATTATAATATATAATATTATATAATGCGTGTATTTTATTAACCACTACCCTTAATTTATAACCTCTTTGCGGTCAATATTTTTTTATTTGATATTATGTTCGTTTAAAGTTGTTTTAGAAAAACGTTGAATTTCCAAACAATTAAGATATTTTATATGCCTTTTCGTTATATCACGTCTGTGTTTGCAAGATTTTTGTAATTTATTAATAAATATATTTAAATATTATACAATTAGGGGATTCATAGATTTATACTATATTCGATAATTTGACAACTCGTCAAATGATAAAAAAAAAGTGAAAATTATAAACATTTTAATTCTATCGCCATTATTTTTATATTATATCCTGATCATTTTTTATGGTATTATTGTATACTATAATTTTAAAATAAATCTATTTTCACTAATTAATATATTATGATTTTCTATTTGATCACAAATAACATAATTCTTAAATTAAATAATTATCATCATTTTCTTAGTGCGTACGGTATATATCTCAAATTTAAATTAAAGAAATACGACTTTAAGAAATAACATTACGTATATAAAAATAAAATAATTAAACAATTAATCTTAAAAGTCGCAATAAAGATGGTAATAATTTTAAAAATTACTAAATAGTAACTACTTATCGTATTAAATTAGGTTAATTTTATTTTATTTTTTTTAAATGTTTTATGAGAACTATAATTTTTCTTATGCCCGTTCATAGCTACGATAATATAATTATCTTCCAAAAAACAAAACAAATTTAAAAAATTAGTTAATTACCGTAATATTATCAAAACGTTCTATAAAATTTTGTGTTTTTTTTTTTCGTATCTAGTAAAATAACGCGAAACGTAATATAATATTAAAACTATTTTAAACAACGCTGCGGTTAATTTAATCCAGATGAGTCGATTTTACTGTACCTTATTGTTGTATAAAAAGAAAAAAATGTCAGAATAATTTTAATTGACAAAATTATACGTAGGTAGGTAAATCAATTTTTTAAAAAAAAAACTATTTGGAAACATACGTTTACTTAATATTTTATAAACCGTATTAATATTTGATTGTTACCTGTGCACAATACGTTTCGAAATTATATGGGTTTAAAAAATATATTTCGTTTACCTAATACCAACAATGTGTAGGTATATATAGTTAGGTAACATAAATTATAACAGTAGGTGTAGTACCACGGTTATGACGTAACCAAAAGTTTTTGTATTACTAAAATTTTAATAAAATATTTCGTTGTAATTGGAAATATAGAAGGCAATTATAATATAGGTTCGATTAAAAATAAAATTCGAATAAAAATAAAGTCAACGTTAAGAATGAAATCCATTACAATAAAATATACAGAGAACTGGCGTTAAGAGGAGAATAAAAATATCGGAAGACGTGAAATCAAGAAATAATAATAACAAGACACGGGGAAAAATGTCTGTATAAAGAATAACATAAAAAAAAAAATATTGGAAATTGTTAATAATTTTATTATATAAGATACACTCGACACAGAATATAAAAAGACGATAAATTAAGAATAAATGAATATTTTGTAAAATAATATTATATAGTTTTAATGTTCAATACGTTTCCGAATAAGAAGAGTAATGGCAATTATTTATTTAGAAGAAAAAAAGAAAGAAATACAGATTGCTTAAGTAGTATTTTTTTTTTAACATACTTAAATTATTTTTTCCGTGATCATTGAAAATTAATTTAGAAATTTAAAAAAAATTTATTTTGCATCTCGGAGTTAATCAGTCTAAGTTCAAAACCGTCATTTAAGAATAATTCTTAAATATATTAGTCTATACATATAGTAAAATTATTATTTAACATGTAAATATACAGTGATATAATTATATTAGTTCGAAGTTAAATCCTTAATATCAAGGAAGTTTTTATTGATAGCGTTCTCTTATCCCTTGAAAAATATGTTCAAATATAAATAGGTATAATAGATTTTAAACTGAAATGACAAAATATTATTTACAGTAGGTATTTCTTTTCTTTCGTCTTTTGGATTTTCATCAATTCGTGTATCGGAAGAAATGAAGAATATAATTTTATATTATTATTTTTTGCGAAACACGCGGTACTCTAAAATCTAAAGCAAATGATCAAATCTACATAGGAATCGTCCACATCATATTTCATATTCATATGCATATACGATAACGTTGGGCAACGTGTACAATGTAAAAATGTATCTATTGAATATAATATTTAATTATTTCGTCATATTGAAAAAACACCAAATTTAGAAATGAAATTTAATATTTAATATTATAAGCACCGTTGACTCATAAAAATTCATATGGAATCTCGACCTTTTTGAGTACAATATATATTATGTATATATATATAATATATATTATAAAAAAAATATAAAATATCCATGTTAAGTATAAACATTTAACTACCTATTTGAAAGTAAAAATTTAAATTTAAATTGTTAAATGTAAATAAACAATATTTGATCAAAGGTTTTCAGAGTTTATTCATCCATGGGGTCTACGCGGTGAATTTTAAAATTTAAATATAATTGTTTGTTATGATAATAAAAAACGTAAAATAAATTTTATCGAGTAGGCGGCATACTTATATACACTACAAAGTTCAGTTTCTTTTTTCTCAATTCAAATATTTACAATAATTATTATTTTGAGATTAAAATATTGTTAGAAGAGAGAATAATAGGTATTTCGATTGTTTCAATATGTAGGTACCTATTTCCTATTACATATTATTATTTCATGCGAATATTTCTCTCAAAACGAACGTGCGTCTAATAATATAAAATTATAATTCTTATTCTGGTTTTCCTTAATTACTCGTGCAATTAAATCGTTATAACTTATAACTTTTATAACATTTATATACAAAAAATTAATATGTATAATAATATAGTTGGTATAATTCTTAATCCCGCACATTGTTTTATCTCTACGACCAGAAACTACATTATGTGATCATTGTTTTTTTGTTTTTTTGTTTTTACTTTTTATATAGTTAGATTTATTCTCTTACTTTGTTCGACTGTTTTGTACACGAGTCCGTTTAGTAATATAATATCATAATATTATTTATTAGGCATTAAAATTAAAATTATATTCGTTAAAAACACATTTTAAATAAAAGATAATAATTTATTCAAGAAAATAATTTTAGTTAATAGTCACCTAAGTTTATTGTGCATTGTATATATATATTATTTTAATTTAATTTAAGATTATAATAACAAATTATTTATTACGTATCGTTTTAAAAATTAATAACCGTTTGTCAAAGTTTTTAACGTATAATATAATTATTATCTTTTCGGTAATTTAATTTCTCTCGAGTCTTATGGCACAACAATTTTCAACCGTAAAATAACAACACCCACATGTACATAAGGGACGAGTGGGTGTAGAGCTGTTCCTCAGAACAGTACGATGAAATTATTCTAAATTCATTTTTTTAATTTTTTCTCTTATACTTAGTTAAATAATTTAATTTCGATCCAAACGAATAGTCGTCAATTCGTCATTGGAAATCCAACCGGTTAGGTAACGCGTGTGTATCAGCGTATAGGCTAGATTAGATTAGACTAACAAACGAAAAGTGGTACTTATTAATAAATAAAAAAACGCAACTTATTTGAAGAATAAAAAACATTTATAATATTAAAATTCGTATAAAAAGAAAAAAAAATATCGTTAAACACGTGTTTTTTAACGTCCAATTGTTAACAGTTTTGGTCAGCCTACGTGCCCTGCGGAAGACAACATTTGGATAGTGTCCAAACCACAATGGAACAAATCGACGTTATAAGGAGGTTGGCCGAAACGTATTCCGGTGATTTACAATTCGTAACATCGGTGAAAGGTATATAAATAAATAAATAAAAAAAAAAAAAAACGAACAAAAACGCGTTTTATATCCACGATTTTAAATTTTTGATTATTTTTATTTTTTTCTGTTAGGCATACGAGAGGCGCACAAAGCCAGAAAAATCGCAAGTCTAATTGGCGTCGAAGGTGGACATTCACTGGGTAATTCACTAGCGGTGTTAAGGATTTTCCACGATCTGGGCGCCCGATATTTAACCTTGACGCACACGTGCGACACACTATGGTAGGTCAATCGAATTCTTTTTTTTTTTTTTTTTAAGAAAAAATCAACATTCGTCATTTAAATACTTTGAATATTTTGTCTTTTTGTTCGCTACGGCCATATATGCGAATTTTTTCGTTTTTTTTTTTTTTTTTACTAATTCTTAGCTATTTATAAAAAAAAAACCGAAACATGACTGGACGTGTTACTATACTTTAATGTTTCTATTACAATCGTCTATTAACGTAAAACTCGTAAAAAAGGTATTCGCATACTTTCGTATATTAAAAAAATGAAATAAATCTGAAACGTGTAAATGGTTTTAAACGACTCAGAGTTTACTGCGATCACGCGATTTTCAAAAGTTTTAATAATATCATAATATTTCGAACGTTGAGAAAACTAACTAATATTTATAAAAAGAAAAAATATATTGTGATAACCTTTAAATCGATTTTAATAGATAACACTACCTAAGTGCAACGTACATTAAAATATGTAATGTACCGAACAAATGTTACTATACTCGTATATACGTTATATACAATGACATTTTTGATTTCGTTTAAAAATTTCAAAATAATATCCGTACATTTAAGTCGATTTGGATTCGACGTGAAAATATTGATTTTAAATATGCGTATGTTAGTTATATATTTAAAATTAATATAAAATATTAAACTATGCGGTTACGATATATCTTCTAACTATAATATCATCGGTTAATAAAAGTCATACGAATCATATCGATGAAATCAAAAGTTACCAAATGTACATTTTATTGATAAAAATAATACCTAAATGTTTTTTCCCCTATTATATTTTTTTTACACTGAGCCGCACAACGAAATAATAATAACCTAACCTAACACTGTAAAACTTAAAAACTAAAATCATTTCAATCGATAAAACGTAAAAAATATCGAATAAAATTCAATAACTTTTTTGGTTGTTATATATTACATAATAAAAATAAATCGACCATTTAATTTTATTTTAGAATTCTCACACTATTACACTCTCGAATTTCTTCTACGGTATAAATATATATATATAAGCGCGTTAAAGTCGATTGAATTATACTTTTTTCTTTTCTTTTTTTTTTTTAATTTACTTACCGCGGTATATATCCAACGACTTTCACGCTGGTGGCTGGTTTATTATTATTTAGCACTAAATTAGACGTAATTTCGTTAATTTCAAAAAAAGAGAAAAATGAAGAGAAAAACCACCCTTCGACGACTACGTGTGCGTACGTGTTCGCCTCCAGCGCGTTCCGATGACTTTGTACGCATACCGCGTATAACGGCCGATTCTATAAGTGAACAAATTGCATTAACATATTCTCTTTGACTTCTCGAGGAATCCTCGATATTACCTATTACGATATAATATTACGTACACTCTTTTATTATATTATTATATGACCGTTGGTTTTTATTTTCGGGCGAAAGGTCCCGGTCCGTAGGAAAAAAAAAATATATTTTTTATATAATTAATGGACCCGAGTGGTATTATTTCACCCAAACGTCGTGGTAACTATTTTAAGTATGGGTTTTTTCCCCCCGTAACGGGATATTTTACAGAATGTTGGCGCGATAAGAATACAAGAAGTGTATAGGAAAAGGCGAGGACGAGGGTGTAAAAAAAAAAAACAACCCCCGAAAGTATAGTCGGTGATAAAATCTATAAATCTACGAGAACAGAAGATGAAAACAAGATAAATCACCTAACCACTTTGAGAGTGTTTAGAAAAATAATAATACCTTTTTCCCCTCTACTTCTTCTTCTTCTTCTTCGTCCACTTTTTTTTTCTTTTCTTTTTTCTCTTCGCTATATACTTATATTCTTTTTAATTCGGCCACTGTGATTTCGGTCCGTTATCAATGTGCGGGTTACTGCGAATACGGCGCGCGCTCATAATCGGGAACGATGCGTGATGCTATGCTCGGATAAAAATAAGGAACGGCGTAAACGGGGAAGAAAAACGACCGCGAATTGATTGAATTTCGTCACACACGAGGTCGTTAAGTGTTCTGCGGCAAAGCACATTCGAGTGCGTATTACACAATGGTCTAATAATCGTATATAACGTATAATATTATATATATGCCGTGTGTCCTACATAAACTTTATTTACTCAGGAACCACGTGGAGAATATAATAATAATAATAATAATAATAATAATAATAATAATAATAATAAT
>JAIUCT010000010.1:6999112-7041164 GCA_021307375.1 Tetraneura akinire
ATAATAATAATAATAATAATAATAATAATAATAATAATAATAATAATGTGTTTATTATAAAGTATAATATGGATGGCTTAAATTCAAAATAATATATATTATATATCTGTGTGGCACTTGTATAATATAGTAAAAACCGTCCGAGTCACGCCTAAGCACTTGACGTGTATATAATATAATAATAATAATAATAATGATACGAAGAAAAATGAGGGATTTCGTTCAACACAATATTTCAAGTAAGTTTCTCTCTTCAAGTGGTGGGTTCGCCCATTATTACCAGAAGGGTGCAAATATACAATTTGCAAGTTGTCTCCGTCTTTATATATAATATATACACATGTGAATAATAATATGTATAGTGCGCTACATAACATTATTTTATTTTTATTTACATTTTAATATTTTATCCTTTTTCGAGTGACACTCGAATTATACTGGTTGCACTGAAAACCGCGTGATAACATAACAAATTACAATAAATTATCAATTTGTAACGAATATGATAATTTTTTTGGAAACGTGTGGAATTTAAAATAAAATACAAAAAAAAAAAAAAAAGTTTTCTTTAAACGTCTTGTCGACCATCGCTAATTGCGTTTACTCGTTTACCTTTATACACCTTTTTCGTATAAAAAAATACACAGTCATATCTAAAGCTAACCGCTTTTGAACTTAATGACCTAATTGTACTTGAAATAATTTTAACCCAGGCCAAATAAAAAAAGAGCCGTAATCCAGAAATGTTTTACAAACGTTCTTTATAGAAGGAATTACGAATTTTATTTATGCAACGACCGTACATTATTAACTTCTTATAATTATTACTTTTTGGTTTTTATTATACAATATCGAGGAGTTTAAAATAAAAATTAACACAACTATGTACGTTTTAATTGCGTTTAAAATTTCCATCAAGTCGAATTCTGCGATCCATTATCATAATTTTTTTAAAAAAATAAAAATTAAAGACTATTTTTTGTGTACCTACCTAAAAATATTCTTCTTCTTCTTCTTCTTCTGTGACTTCGGCCTTCAAGACCATGTCGCCCAGCAAATTTGCCTCCATGTTTCCCTATCTAAAGCTAACTCCTTATCCAATCCATTCCTGGTTTCACTTTCTCTATGTCTTCTTTGATTCTATATCTTCCCAACCTAACCTCGGCCTTTTGAGTGGTCGTTTTCCTTGTGGTACATACTCTTGTACTATTTTTATCAATGACCCTGTTTTTCTCCAAGAATGACCTGCCCACTTCAGTCTTCTACCTAAAAATATTATTATACCTATTGCAATATTATCCACGTACAATGCGTGTAAGTACTATAAAGATTTTCAACCTGATGCATACACTTTTACGCGTTTGTACGTCGTGCTCGTTTCATACGTATTTTACCCATTTATAATGAAATACAAAATTTTTAAAGGTTTTAATTTTTAACAGGGCTGGTTGTTGTTCCGGCTTAGATTCACCAGAAAATGAACACCAAGGATTATCTCCATTTGGTTTGGTGAGTGTATAATATTATACGTATATATTCCTGCCTTCGTTGTATTAGAAATATTTAAAATTTTAAACACGTATATTTTAATAAGTAGAAATTTTTATTATTTATTGACCATTAACCAAGTACCTAGTAACAATACTTATAATTTGGATAATATAAACAGCTATATAAACTTCGGAATTCGACGTCTTCGTACGTATAGTTTTATAAAAAAAAAAGTATCTATTTACTCGTAAAATTGGCAATCTTAAAATGTAAAAACTTCATAATAATAAAAGTATGTACAACACAAATAAATATAATTATTATTATATAAGTTTTACGCCAGTCTCAATAATAGTTGGGCGGATTGTACCGCGGTATAGGTTAGGTTAGGTTATTATTATAATATACCGTATTAAAATACGAGAGCGTGGAAAAAAAAATAATAATAGCATATTACATTTTGAAGTAGTTATATTATTTCTTTTAAGTAAAATAATTTTTATTTTTTTATAGTTAGTACGAATATAATACTTTAAAGTACCTGTATAAATAACAACAAGTAACTTTATAATATGTATTATTATTATCATTATTATTGTTATTATTATAAAGACACCGCGGGCATTGAATTCAATTTGGTGTTTAATAGTTTATAACCAAAATCGCTAAATTCAATTATTTTTTCTTTCATCTCTTTCAGATGAAACGTTAAATTTTAAAGAAACAGTATATTATGTGTATACATCCTCTCTCTCTCTCTCTCTCTCTCTCTCTCTCTCTCTCTATCTCTCTATCTATCTATCTTTCTCTCTATTTATCTCTCTATCTCTCTCGACCGATAAAATAATTATACCTAGACCGTGTTTCAATCGGGACTATAAGTTAAATTTTTATTCTCGGTTAAAGTAAAATATACTAAAACATTATATCTGATATACATTATACATATTAGTATTAATTTCACGTATATCGAAATACTGCAGTGCACCACCGCAGCTGGCGGACGGTTAACTGCGGTATGTCAATACCGTATTTATAACACACTACGTCGAGTGTACGCCAGAATAATAATTTCGTATGTATATACAAGTATAAGTCCACATTTCGCGTACGGTTTCGATATTATATTTATCGGTGCGAAAAAACAAAATAAAACTTCTCTCGGCACGTTGTTTTTAATCGACGAAAAACATTATTACGTATTATATATTTTATAATTTTTTTAGATTCTGAGCGAACCGAAGAATGTATTTGGTTTTACAATGATGCGTGTCTTTTTTTTTTTATATGTCTGAAGACACTTTTACTACCCGAAATAATGCTTCGATTTTCACGAATAGCATATGTTTCCGGTCTCGGAAAGTGGATGTAGTTAGTACTTTATTTAGGTTATTTTTCGAATTTATCAAAATTGACCTTATATATGCGACCGATAAAACGGCATTTTTCACGAAAACTGAAATTTCGACGAATTCGATTTCACGATAACTATCGGGCAATTTTGAAGTTGAAGACTTGAAAATTTTATTGGGCGTTCATTTATGTATTATATATATGTAGTAAAATTTTACAACCGTTACGTTAATTTTTTACAAAATATAGTACTTTGAATATTTCGTAAAATTCTCGTTTTTATGTATATAATGTTTGATAAAATTGGCAATTTTTGGCATTAAGGTCTAAAAATTTTACTGAAGTATACCTATACATATTACTTAACATCATACTAAAATATTAAAAAAATCCCAAGTCTCAATTTTTTATAGCTGTTTAAAGTTGATATTTTTAGTTTACACGAAAATCTTAGAATCCATAAGAATATTCTTCTTATTATTTCTCAATACTTTTAAATTAAAAATTAATAGAAAAGCCAAAAAATTTGGAAAATTTCTGAAAATATTATTCAAGCATACTGACATAATATATCTTAAAATATTAGGAAAATCTCAATACTCAATTTTTTTTTATAGGTGTTTAAAGTTGAAATTGCAGTAAAATTAATATTTAAAGTATTTATATGGATATTCTTCTTATTATATTTCAATATTTTACAATAATGTTAAATAAAATTGACAAAAATTTTTATGATATGGACATTTAAGTGACAAGGGATTTTATGAGTATTTATATTGAACTTATATAGACTTAAAAATTTTATAGGGTGTTCATTTATGTACTACCTATATGTAGACCTATAATATGGTCCCTATATAGTGTGATAGAATTTTGCGTTTTAAATATTTAATAAAAAAATATCAAAATTTTAATCAATACCTATACGTTATCAGACTAAACTTCACTTAGAATCTTTTTTCGAATGCAATGGTTTATCATTGCATTCAAATTCTAATTAGAATTAAACACTATGATTTACACATACCTACATCCCTGCGGCAGGAGTATCTTGTATCCCTTCCTTTCTTTTATTCGACTTTATACTATATATTAAATAATATATTATTAAACGATTTTTAATTAATAAAAACTACATCATATAAAATTTGATATAAAAATTAATTCTCGTCAAAACTATTGGCGCTATAAAATAATTATATTATTTACTTTTTATCATAATATCCGGGACATTGGTTCCTAAAACGTATTTTACCCATAGGTAACAATATATACCTACATGTTTACGAGTATACCTGTAATATTTCGCGCGTCTTTACGATGATCTTTACGATAACAGACTAACTACATATATAACTACGTATAATATAATCATTTATTTTTACTTCATATATTAAAAAATTTTACCCCCCCCCCCCCCCCGAAAATTCATCCTGAATACGTGCTTGTTTATTTGAGTCATTTTTCGAATTTCTCAAAATTGACTATAGGCGGTAGAAAAAA
Organism: Tetraneura akinire; assembly: GCA_021307375.1. NCBI lineage: Eukaryota > Metazoa > Arthropoda > Insecta > Hemiptera > Aphididae > Tetraneura > Tetraneura akinire. The sequence continues at coordinate 7,003,460 of JAIUCT010000010.1, forward strand.
CGAAATTTTGACGAATTCAATTCGCCCGAGGCGTTTGACATTTTTCGACCGATCCTCTGCATAAACCTACGTATAGGTGACAAGGTATATATTATAAAATACTAATTTTGTTCGTAACGCGTGTATAACATAAACATTTCTCTGTACACACGTATAATAATATATGATAGGGCGTTTAATTATAACTTGCAAATAACGACGGCTGTGAAAAGGGTAAACGGTAATAATTAAAGATAATAGTGGACCCAAATCGGAGTGTGTGGGTCAAAAGTTATACGACTCGTAAGTCATAAACTCGTATAACTACTTTATAGTAGTTACAACTATTAGTAATTAGTATATTTAAGTACCTATACAATATAGTAATACAGTTTTAACTAAAATATTCAAATATTTATATCCATTTTGTAATAGAAAACTACTGGTAATATTATAATTATTTATATTAAAAATTACACGTCGATTCGTACAATTAAATATATATAAATAAATAATAAATAATAAATATTATATAATATAATATATTTTATTTTGTTACAATACAAGCCAAGACCCAAGACAAGTATATAACATATAATAATGATATGATAATAAATATAAAGAAAAAAAATACATATATATTAAAGGAGAAATTAAAATACTTCAGTAATAACAGTTAAAAGAAATAAGAATAACTGAAAAATTAGAGACCAAGTAAAACGATAATTTAGGGGTAATTGAAGGTGGGGTCTCTTCATTAGCAAGACGCATAAGACGATAAATAGGAGAGAATAATAAATAGGTAGAAGTATAGAAAAAGGAACATGAAGTGTGGTGTACTTCTGTTATGGCGAGGAGGGGCTTTAAAATTAATTTGTGAAATGACTAAAGGAGTATAGGACGATCAATTGAATTATATTTCATAATTTTGATAAAAATGATAATTTATTCGTCATTATGTCTCCGATCAGCAAGGGTATTAATTGATAAAAATTTAAGTAGGTACTTTATATATGAATGTAACGTTTAGTGATTGCATTTTATTATTTTATTATTCGTATTAAAAAAATAATAATAATAATAATAATTTATTATTCTTATATTATACCTAATAAAACATAAAAGTTTATGAAATTAAGACATTTGCTATACATAATTTCAATGCAGTATGTAAAATATATTATAACATGGTGGTATTTATTTTAATGTGTATAGGTTAAATACCTTAAGGTACGTACCTTAAGGGTTTTGAACGGATTCTTATAATATGTTATTCGTTTTTGCAGCAAGTTCTCAGAGAACTGAATCGACTCGGGATGATGGTCGACCTCAGTCATACGTCTGTCAAAACAATGGAAGACGCGCTTAACTATACGTTAGCACCCGTGATCTTCTCGCATTCGAGTGCGTACGCGTTGTGCACATCGTTGAGAAATGTTCCTGATCACGTGCTCAAACTAGTGGTAAGGTCCACAATAACGTTCGTTTAAAAATTTTCATTAATTAATAATTATAATAATTATCGTATACATGGTTAAATTCGTTAATTGTGTTTTTGAAAAACAGGCCTTAAACGACGGTATAGTTATGGTAAGCTTCTATTCGTATTTTATAAGCTGTAATTCCACATCAACTATGGAACAAGTTATTGGTATGTAATATAAAACGGCGTTATTATTTATAATATGAATTATGAATTTATTGTCATATCTCATATACATTTTTTTTTTTTTTAATTACTAATTTGTGTTAATTTTTTGTATATTTCAGCTCACATTAATCATATTAAAAACGTAGCTGGAGAAGACCACGTCGGTCTAGGCGCCGGTTACGATGGAATTAATCAGTGAGAATCCTATTAAAAATATATTTAAATATTTTATATATATGTATAATATACTAACGTACAAAAAAAAGAAATAAAGTCATTGGTCTTAACTGATTTCAAATTCAAACAATTTACTTTAAAAAGAAAGACAAAAAAAAAAAAAAAAAAAAAATTCAAATTAAATCACTTATTAAGTACATATTTTAATTATATATAACGTTTATTCGGAAATTACATTTCTGATTGAAATATTAATATTGTTAAACGAGATATCACGATGATATAATATCAGTTAAATTAATACGAGTACATTATATGATTAAATATAATATATATTACGATAAATATATGACGCTTGTATACGTAATGAATAGATGTTATTATTACACAATACATATACCGTTTAATTATAATATTTGACGATCGATTCATAACCAAACGGTTTATTCTATTACGATTGATGATCGCATAATATCATGTTCAAACGTTGACATATATATCTACCTACTAAATAGTACTAATGCAGAAACAATAGATTGGCATACTATTTAATTATTATTACCTATCGAAATATTTACGGTACGGTTGATTTGTAAAAATGTGTCGTGTATGAAAAATAAAATTTTTTTTATTAAATTTAAAAATTTCGAATTGTTAAACAATAATATTAACAACGATGTAATAATATACTTTATGAATATTCAAACGTTTTTATAACACCAGTTTAATAATTAATAATAATATAATATTAGAAAAATGTGTAAAAAGTAACTATTTATTATTGCCTTATTGGTATTAAAAAATGAAAATTTCATAAAAACTTTTTAATTCCCACAATTTAATTTTTAATTTTAATTTGTCGCGATACGAAAAATAAACGTTAACAATATAATTATATATAATTTACGATCGAATAATACGATTTTTATAACAATATAATACGAATGGTTTAAATTAATTAATTTGCAAATATTTATTACAGCACTACACAAGGACTTGAAGACGTATCGCACTATCCTCAGCTACTAACATCGTTGATGGCTAATCATTCGTGGAACGAGGATCAAATAAAAAAACTTGCAGGCAACAATTTGCTACGAGTATTTTCCAAAGTAGAAAAGGTTAAAATAAAAACTCACTATAATAAAATAAAATGGAAATCAAATAGATATACGTAATAAGTATTTCTTTTTTCCCTCTTCTTTAGGTCAGGGACGAATGGAAAGAAGACGGAATGAAACCGGCTGAAGACATTTTGGTACCGTTGAATAAAGAACCGTTATTACCCAACTGCACAGAAGGATTTAATATGACTTAACATTTGTATTTTCCAATAAGTTTATCTTAATAGTAGTACGATAAAAAAAAAAAAAAAAAAAAAAAAAAAATGAAGGATTTTCATCGAATACGCGGAATCCAATGCGCAGGAGATAATAGGACTTCCATATCTCTATAGTTATGAAATCTGAGACGTATTTAGGGTACCAGACGGGTCGTGGTCCTTCAGTGGTATAATCTTTTAAGATCTACATATTTCGGGTGTATTTATTTAAATTTTTTCTAATACTATTTATAGGTAGTTACTTATAATTTATAGATAGAAAAAAAAATTATAGGTGAAAAATAATAATGTTTAAAGATACTAAATACTTTTATATAATATTTAAATCGGTTTTTATTCTTTTCGAGGGGGGAAAAATACGTATAGGTAATCGTTAAAAGCGTAACAAGATTTCGACGACTTTTTTGTAATTTTTGTGCCAAAATTCTAAATACGTTGTATTTGAATTGAATCATTTGGATATCATTTGTATACATTTCGATCGTGACTGTAACTACATAGATCATAACATTATAATTACTTCTTTCGCATATATGACGTGTTAAAACGAGTCATAATAAAAGAATTAAAATTGTTCTTATTTTACAAAAACGAAAACGTAACACTGTATTAATTATAAACTGTACGAGTACCTAACCTCGTATGTTGGTAGATAAAAAATTTAAATAATATATACAAAACATAATATTATATATTTCCTTATAAAATATAAGGAAATAATAATAATTATAACTTATAACTTAAAATATAGGAGAAAACCAAAAACCGTTTCATGCGATGATATATAAGAACGGTTTGGAAAAAAAAAGTTAGAATGTACAACAAATCATACATTACGATTTATCGTCATAAACTCATAATTATATAGGTACCTACTGTTCAAGTTTAAGTACGCGTGCAGCTAAGATTATATACATTGTAAAGAGTTAGAGAAATCTAAATATTGTTGTTATAATTAACTATATTCTGTCCCCGTGCACAGACTTAGATACGTGATTTTATATAAAAAATAATAATATTGTTATCAAACAATAATATTAATATATATCAGCTTGATATTTTCGATGCTCTGTAGAGTACAGTGTACAGCGGCAATCTAGGTAAATTTATAAAATATATTATGTTATTTAAACTTAATAAATGACCTTTGTTGAGTAAATCATTAAAAAAATTTTTATATAGTTGAATTTAAAACGAGTACATCATTATTTATTATGATATTGTTGAATTTCCTTTTTTCTTTTTTTTTTTTTGAAATTTATTTTTAAGCATACAATATTATTATATATTATGTTAATTAAAATTAAGTGTTTTGAAAAGTGTTCATTAGAGTTTAAAATAAGTTATAATAAATAAATAATAATTTAGATAATATTTTGAGTTTAATACTGTAATATATATATATATAGACATTAAATTGAAATAAATATTAATGACAATTTAAACGAATAACCGTAATATTTGTATTTTGTTCATTACCGTAAGTACATCACAATATGCATATTATATTATTGGAAAATTGCAACTTTATAATATATTATTTTTATGGTATAGTGACTACTGACTATATATTATGATAAGGTAATCATATATATTATGGAATTGTTGAAATTGAAATCTACTTTTGCTGTAAATAATATAGATTCAACAATAATTAACAATATTATAATTTTCTCTAAAATAATGGACTCCTTCAGACTCGGAGTCTTCTCGTATTCTTAATCTCACGATCAGTTTTTTTATTTATTCATCAAAGTCCTCTATTTAAAATTATGTATTAATGGTATATATAGTATATACCGTCACGTTTCCTTTGTCGTTTCAATCCTTTCAAGTCACGTTAAATCGTAGAAATGTGAATACGGATCCACATCACAACACAAGTTCGGTACGTGTATACATGGTATTATAATATATTATAATTTGGACTTGACGAACTCGGCCAACTCTACGAGAGGAGGTTGATTAAAAACCTAATTTAACCAATTTTACCTGAACGATGTGACTCGTTGATGGTCGAAATTCACTTTCATCGGACATATTATGTTCGTTTTCGAAACGACTAGATCTGTATCCTTATATTTTATAATATAGGTACGTGGGTGTCCGTTCTCGAGACACGTATTTTAATAAATAATATTCAAAAGATGGAGAGAAAATGGAATTTTTAAAAACTAGTAAACGTGATATTATACATTTACCTGCACGCGAGTAAGTATATAAAATACATACCTATACGATTATTTTATAAACTTAAATTTGCTCGATTACAATATAACGAGTAATCGCAAAAACTGTAGCACTGTAAAAATGTTTAACGTTCTACCACAAAATTTATTAGGTATTTGTAAAACCTAAAACGAATTTAAAATCTGCTTCTACAGATAATGCGGTTAAAAAAATTAACTATATAGCGTCGTTCGTTCGTATATTCGTTACGTTTTTGCAATTGTTCATTTTCATTTCACGTTCGTAGTTGTAGTTTTCAAATTCATTTTTTCCCATAATTTAATAATATTCTGCGCGGATATTTGTTTGGCGGTCAATTTTTTATTACTGTGTCCTGCGAACGTGGATTATTAAATAATAAATTATAATTCGATGGCGTTCAAAAATTAAATAATATAAGAAGACCACTGGTACGGGTATATACAATAAAAATTTTACCGATGGCGATGAAATCCATCGCTTCGCATTGAATCGAATAATAATTTTCTAGTTTAAAATCGTTTTTGGTCTGAGACAAAACTGTGTAAACCGGGGCCGGAAAATCATATTTCACGCATGCGGTTTCGAGTATTTTCACGTAATTCGTTTTGTACTTGATCTGCGGACTCATCGTTTTCAATCTAAACACCACATGTTTATAATAATTAATAATATTACCATTCCAGGTACTATAATACACGTTCGAATATTATAATCATATTATATCTATATAACTCTTTCTCGCTGAACGCTTTAATGTGAGAAGTAAGCGATAACGTTTTCTGTTTTTTGATAATGGACCGTAACATTTCTGCCGCTGTATTTTCTTTGGCCTCGGATTTGCTACCGCCGTTTCCTTCGACTGTATACAAATAAGAGTTTACATCACACAATAATATTATAATATTATGTCATGGGGGGATGATATCGAATAATAAATTAATAATATTAATAATAAATATTACGTTCTCGTCGAAAACGCGGTTTTATTTTATCATTATTTTATCGGTTTTTTTTTTTTTATTATTATTATTCTTACCGTACATTCCAAACAACGAACACGAATAATTGTAAATTAATTGTTGTCCGGACGTTTTCTTCCCCAAAAATCTATAGGTCGGTTTGATACCGTAGTCGATAATTCTGCTATTGAGCAATTCCATGGGAGATCTCAAATCTATCAGAAGAAGTTGCGTTTCTTTGAATTTCATTTGTTGCTGCTCCTGTTATGGCCGATCGAATTATTATTGTTTTCGATCAAAATGAAAAAAAAATATACCTAATAATAATAACGTGTCATGCCATATTTACCATTTCTTGTTTTTTCGTTTTCGACACGAAATTCAATTGAAAAGGAACGGTTTGTTTGTTCGCTGTCGCGTACAAATTGTCCGTCGGTAGATTTAAAAATATTCCGATTTCATTATATCTCGCGATGGCCAAATCGATTGATTTCTCCATCCAACTTATTTTCATTTTTAAATTATCGTATTCTGTAAAACAACAATAATTATATACATTGCGAATTCATATTATAATATAGGAACGTTAAAAACTAACGTCTAATATTCAGAGCCGGATTTAAGAAGAAGGCTAATTCAGTCCTCTGGTTATATAGCCCAGGAGGCCAGGCCCCCCAAAAAAGTGAGTCCTAAAAAAATTATAAGATTATAATTTTTGCATAATTATATTGGTATGATTTAAAAAGAAACTCTCATTTGATGATGTTTTGGACACCTTCGCATCAAATAAATCCAGAAATCCAGAATCTTTTATATATCTACACAGTTATTCGTAATTTTTGTATTATTACATTTTTTTCTATATTATTTTAACGCTAAATTAGGAATGCACATTGCACATTGTTCAATAAAATTTAATAATGTAAACTTTGTTTTTTAGGGAAAGAGGTTTTTTTTTTGTTCGTCTATTAAATATATCAACGTTAAAATTAACGCCCCCTAAAAATACGTTTGTCCAACCATTCGTTTCGTTGATATTACGTCGTAATATATTTTATACCCACGATTATTCCAACTTTCCAAGTAATATACCGGAAATGATATTATAAACGTATATTCTTCTTATGCAAAAACGTCACGTTTATTTTTAAAAAAAATTCCGTTTATACCATTGATGTTTTATTAACAATTAAATTAATTGCCCTAATTAAAGTCCTCGAGCAAACGTCTCGTATATACCTAGTCATAATAATTATCATAACTAGTTATAATTAAGTAATTTTAATAAAGACTCACTGCATTTGTTGGCCGTGCCGGTGTATAATAACAAACTCGATTTTTCCACTTCTATCAATTCTTTTAGTTGATCAATGATTTCGTGAGCTGAATTCATGCGATCTCTGAGGTCTAATTTCTTTTCCTCTAAACACGTTCAGATATCGTATATAATATTATAATGTTACGATCAAAAATTAATTATTATTATTATTGTTACGTATCATATATTTACCGGAATCGTTCAGATTCTCTTTGTCGATGGCAAGCTTAGTAATAAAATTATTGACATAAGTAAACATTTGTTTTTTTTCTTCCTCGTAAATTTCAGACTGGCACGAGCGTTTCGACGGATTATTTGTGATTTCCGTGCAGGTTTCGATTTGGTTTTGTCTCGGTTCGTATTTCACTAATTTCTTCTGGTCGTTACTCATCTGTCGTACAAGTACATAAAAAAAAAATTGATATAAAGTATGAAAGTCATAATACGATTTACACCTTGGCAGCCAAGGTTAGGTTAGGTTAAATAACTGTTATTTAGTCATGATTTACACATTCCAACCTTAATGTCCATTGCGTTATTTGTATATAAATAGCGTTTTTGTAATTTCGAATCTCGATGATTTCTTTCGTGTACAAGAAGGATTTGATTTTGTAATATATACCTATAAATATGTTGAAATTTCTGTAAAAGTTTTAATTTTTTCGTATAAAATTATAATCGTGTTTTGTTGTCAAATGATTAAAAAACTATCTCTAGTAACTAACCAATCGGATATTAAATTTCGAGCTAATTTCATTTAAATACGTTGAAATATTAAATAATTCGAAAATCATCTCATTCGTGATCATAGATCATACAAAATAAGGTGAAAATATTGTATAATTATTATAGATAATTCGTAAAACAAAATATTCGGAAATCTAACCTACACAATATAATATTATGGCAAGTGATAACACGCGTTTTCGAACTTCTTTACAACTGTGAATTATTAATAGTAATAACGTTAAATTTTATTTAAAAAACGAACGCGCTCTAACATTTAGCTTTTATATAATATATGTATTGAAATAATAATAGTTCCTACATTGTCATTAATATTAACGAAGAAAAACAGTATAGGTACCTATTATTATTATATTAATTAAAAAATAATAATCAATTTAATTACACTTTGAAGTTTGAACTTCCGAACACGGATAGTTCTAATTTTTTTTACAGTCCGATTCGAATTCAACCGTTAATTGAAATGTTCGATTTGATTGGAAATTAAATATTCGTCACATGTCACATCACTAATAATAATTATTATTACCTAATATTATAAATTTATTGTGAGCAAACTGCATAATATTATGTTTTAACGTTAAAAATAAAATAGGTATAAATAACGAATAAGTTCAAAAAATCAATTTAGGTATATATTTTATATCGTAATAATATCATAATCATATAGTTTATGTTTATGAGAGATGTCGTTGATGTAGTCGTTACTTTCGTTATGTTATTTTTATGCATTCTTTTTAGACTTATACTTATATACGATGTATTTTAAACTGTTAAAATATCTATTTGATTTATGATCTGAATTCGAAACGATTTAACGTCTTCCCGCACTCTTCCGAAATATAAAACAAATTTTATCGCCATTATCTGTTAGATAAGATTTTATCCCAGCCAAGATATTATAATAATATATAATATATTTACTTCGTCGTAAAATACGTGAAAACATAATACGCGACACCGACGTACTTGATAATAATATCATCAATTTATGCGAACGCGAAAATGGTTTCGGGGTTCGACCTATCACTCTCGGAAATTTACGGGAGCAGAAATTATTCGTACGATTTATTTCGGCGTTTAATTTTATATATTAATTTAGCGGAACAAAAATTTGTTTTCTAATATTTTAAATTGTGTTAAATCATATTTTAATTAATCGTCCTCGGCAAATCGAAACTAAATTTTAAAATATATAATAAATTAATAACCGGACGGTAGATTTCCCATCATAGTGATGATCTTAAATAAGACGGACATCAATATAGTTTATAAGAATTTAATGCAAATAATATCCACGTTTTAAGAAAATCGATTTAAAAAAAAAAATGTCCGAGTTGACAAGTTACAATAAATAAATAACGTTCTACGCGTGTTTCTATTCGTTTTACTGAGGTTGACAGCTGTCAAATATCGTTTTTTTTTTTTATTTTTTTGTTGCCATGACCAGTCTTTCATCACTTTATAATGATGATGGCTATAACAATAACGGTCGTATTGAATCAGATAGGAGCCCTGACAATGCACGTATTGTAGGTGGTAGGTCTCATATTATGCATTATAACCATTAGGTATTATGTTATGACTTATAATACGGACACGTCCATATTTCATTTTTATGAAAACAAATATTTCATAAAATATAAAACTATTATAATTAATTTTGAAAAAAAAATACCCGTTAAAGATTGAAAATTTAATTTTAAATTATGCAAGTATAGATACCTATTTTAAGTTTTTATTAGTTACACGGGAACGGGATGTTTACTTTTTAACTTTTTATTTGAGACTGCGTGTCATAATTTAGTGAATAAAATCAAAAACCTCTTTTGCGTTCGAAATTTTTAATGGTACTTACAGTAGAACAATAACTAATTCGTATAGTATTAAAATTAACGCAAAATCAAATTTCTTCCGACATCGTGCACCGCTATTTTGATGTATCACACCATTCTTGTGACAGTGCGCTGGCATTCCGTAGACGTAACGTCGACGTCCAAAAATAATATCGTACGACATATTGAAATAGAAGTTTTGGTGGTCGAAAAAATATTGAAAAAAATAGAACCTGCAACTGTCTTGAAACGTCAGAACCAAAACCGAAACTCGTGGATATTTCCGCAAATAGCAACAATACTTCTTATTATTCTTTTTGTTCGTAGTTTACGCGACGAAACTTATTCAGGAAGTAAAAGTGGTTTGATTACCACAAGATCAATTACCTATAAATTTTTGGTAGATAATTAGATAAAATTAGTAGGTACCTATTACCGACTATACCTACTTTAATTATATCACTTTTTTATTTCCTATATTTTTAATTAAAATTAAATACTAAAAAAGAAACAAAGTGGAAACAACCAAAATCACAGAAACTACGTTTCTAACGAATTTGATTTGTATCTACCTATTCTTATAATAAATAATAATAATTAAACAAGTACTTATTAATTTTGGAACAGTTATAGCTATTTTTAATTAAAATATAGAACTCCTTACATCTGTTAGTATATATAATTTTAATAATTTCAATTTTGATTTAAAATACAGACAAGTTTATTCAAACCTTTTGTTATAAATTATAATACTTAATGCTTATAATAGTAAATAAATATTATTTTGTTGTATAACTAGCAAAATACATAAAATACATACTTTTTCCTTTAAAGATCATCTAAAAAATCTAAAAATACTATATATTAAAATAATAAAGTAACATAATGTTATAAAGAAATAAAGAATACAAAATTAATAAATCAATATTAGATACCAAGATTTTCCTCAATTACATAATATAATTAGCATAAAAAATGAGATTTTTGTGTTAAAATTAAAATTTAATAATGTAAAATGTAAAATGTAAAATGTAAAGAAAAAAGGAATAAGAAAATACACTAAACAAATATTTTTATAATGTAGATAACTATATTATTCTATGCATACAAATAATAAACCAATTCACCAAAAAAAGTATAATTCGTAAAAAGCAATAAAATCAAACCATTTTATTTATATTATAATCTAGGTACTTACATTTTAATTAAATTAAAATTAACAGGCATGCTTAGTGTTCATACGCCCCTTAAAAAACTAAGTTATTATTTTAATGTGACAACATACAAATTGATTATAAAATATTAAAATTATGAGCTTTGAAATAATATGCTGAACAAGCTACTGTTAAAAATAAACAATACAGCAATATAATCGGTAGAAATTTCAATATAAATTATATATAAAAACAATGTAAAATTATGAGTAAATGTATCAAAGGAAATAAAATTTAAATAGAGTATTTATCAAATAGTAAAAACCAAAAATTGACTAGAAAATTTAGAAACATAAAGGAACAAAAATATATTTTCTAATTATAATTAAAATAGTATTAAACAAATATTTTGGATTAACACATATCTATTATAATTAATGTTTATAAAATAAATATAAATTATTTATAATAATCTAAGCTACAGTTATGCAATGTTAGTTATAGTAGATTCTATAAAAATGTTTATATGGTGGATACATTTTATAAAACTCTCATATAAACTACTGATAAAACTATGAAATACCCATTATTATCAATAAAATAAACATATTGATTAAATATGTAAATAATTAAATTTCACATCTTGTTCATCATATTATCATATTAATAATATTATTTAATGTTTAATTTATAATTAACAGTTTTAAGTATTGTTTTATAGTGTATTTTAAATAATTATTTCATTTTTTAAATAGCTTATTTGTGAATTTATTAATTAAATTAATTTATTAATTGATAATCAAAACTATATTTGTAAAGTTAAACGAAACACTAAATGCTTTATATTTGTAATAAGTAGGTATTAAATTAGGTAGAAAAAATACGTATAAAATTACTTAAGTATAATAAAGAAAAATTATGGAATGTTTTTATAATTATAAATTAATATTAATATTTTTCATTTTAAAATATAAAAAATTTAAACAAAATTATTGAAAACAAAATTGAATAGCTACTAAAATGTAAAATTAAAAATGTCAAATTTTCTATTTTAGGTATATTATATGTACTTCTATACATAATGAATTAATAATTTTAAATTATTATAAGAATGTTAATAAAAAGTAATAAAAATAAAATCAGTAATAAAAAGCTAATGATTAACTTAAATAATTATTGATAAAATAATAGTATTCTATGTATCATAATTAAATTAAAGCAAATGTAGACATATTTTAATTTATTCTTCTTTAGGTTCTTCAGAACTTTGAAAAGGAGGTCCAGCAGCTTCATTGACTTCAAGAGATAACTCTTCTGGATCTGGAGCACGAGGTAAAAATTCAGAATCTGGATACATTTTAGAAAAAATAGATTTTGCCTAAAACAAATAAAATAATAATTATATAACTTAACTTTATATATAAAACATAAATATAAATCTTACCTGTTTGACGGCAAATTCATAATCAACTTCTAAATCAGGCCCTGAACATAAGTGAACATTATTTGGTACACCATGTGATGATAGATCATATTCTGAAGTTTCAGGGCAATTAAAGTAGAGTGCATATAAAATTTGAGGTTTTAATGTTTTAATTTGCATATTAGACTCCACATTTGAAGAAGCAAAATCTCCCTAAAATAATAATAATAAAAAAAAAAAAAAAAATATATAATATTAATACATGAATTTTCAACATAAAATATATAAAAATTAATGTACTTCTTTTGATGTTTGAGTTGATTGCGTATCTGTATCAATTCTAATAGTAGTACCATCAGCATATTCCAAATGTAGTAATGCTTCGACAGCTGGTTTTAAATCATTAACTGCATTATCTATTTGTTTAGTTGTCATATGTAATAAATCTAAATAAAAATAACAAAACGTATAAACTTTAAAATAAAATATATTTAATATATAAATATTAGATTTTTTTATAACACTAAATTTTAAGTTTTATACAGAACCAGTTATTTTTATATTTTAAAATAACTTTAGTATAATACTAACATAATCCTGGTGGACAAACATGGGTGGATGGTCCAGCTTCAATTACAGTTATTGGATCTTTTCCTTTAATTGGAAATTGGAGTAATGTCAATGACTCTTTATCAGTTGTAGATATTGATCTATCAATTATAAAAATTCCTCTTGAAAGACCTGATTTTGGTACAGACCCTAAAAATTCAGGTGGAGCATCAGCCACACCTAACACAAGATGATCACAATCAAGCCTTGATCCATCCGATAAAATTGCTTTGCATTCATTATTTTCTACAATAACACTATCTGCTGCTCTTTTAAGGTGATACACTCCTCCAAAAACAGCACATAATCTAAGTATAATATTAATCAATTTTTTTTTATAATTAATGATTAATTTGTATTTAAATTTTTCAACATACCGACAAAAACATTGAGGAAGTTCTCCAGTGCCATACATAGGCCATAAAAATGGAGTGTTACCATAACGACCAAGACTGCTTAAAAAAAGTTGAGTTCTTTCAACGCCAATCATACATGGTGTTGTATCATTTGACATTGCAATTGCATATAAGACATAATGCATTAAATTTTCAGTTAAATTTTTGCTTTCTAAGTATTGTTTTAATGTTTTATCTTCAAATCCTTTAAATTCATTACTCTCTGGTTTATATTCAACGCACAAAGTCAATAATTGCATTAATTGCCGTTTTTCAATGAGTCCAACATTCTTGGTAGCAAATACATCAGCTCGAGAACATGGAACAGTTTCCAATTTATCCGATTGCCATGTTAAAATACGATTAACACAACGAAATTCAGCATAACGAGAAATATTTGATGAAATAAGAAGTTCTACCAATGTACCACGAGAAAATAATAACTGTAATAATTTAATATATAATTTTATTTTTTTTATTTTTATAGTTTATTTACACAATCTATAAAATAATATAATAAGCATAATTAAGGATATGGGTGACAGGTTGAATTGTTGGAGTGTGAAGAGGCCTTCCATTAAAGGTACTTTAGTGTAAAAAGTTGTTTTAAACAAGAAATAGGTCACGGCACCATTTGCATTATAAACGTCTAACAGGATCATCAGAAATATTGGCAGTTGATAGATTAGATATCAGTGGATTACGATGGTTTTGTAGACAGGAGTGAAATCTTTTGTAATGAGTGCTGGCAACATTTTAAACGAGAGGAATAAAAAGATCATTATGGAGTGTGTGATAAGTTACATAGTAAGAGGCTTTAATGATTAGACGAAGACATTTAGATTGAAAGGTTTATATACAGTTTATGTTGAATGGTTTGGCTGAGCCCCAAAGCTGGATTCTGTAATTCCATATAGGTTTGAGGAAGGTTTTATAGATTAAAATTGTATTTTTAATATTTAAGTGTTTTGAGGTAAGAAGGAGACAGAGTTGTCTAAATCTGTGATTTAGGGTTAGTCGTTTGTTACGGATGTGAGTTGCCCATGTAAGTTGGCGATTTAGGTGTAACTTAGATAACAAACATTATGAGCAGATGGAAGTGTTAGGTTGATGACGGGACAATCTCTACGCCTAAGTATAAAAGTGAAGTGCACTGATTTAGATTCATTAATTTTGATACGCCAGTTTTTATACCAGGTACCCAATAAATCTAGGTGGTCTAGGATTATGTTAGAGGCAATTTCAGGGTCAGAGTGATGGGTCATTATGGCTTTATCATCTGCAAAGTCTACCGAAGTAGTAAAAGAGGAGGTAGGTTGATCGGCAATAAATAGGTTGAATAATAATGGTGCAGCCACGGCACCTTGTGGAACGCCTGCTTGGATAGGATAATTTCAAATAATTCAAAACCGGATTTTTACAGTGAAATATCTTTCATCTAGATAGGATTAATATATGAGATAGTAATATGGAGGGAAAAGTGTTTTAATTTTAAATAGGAGACCAGGATGCCAAACTCTGTCCAACGCTTGTTCCATGTCCAAAAAAGCACCAGTACATATCTTTTTAGTTTCTAATGTAAGAGATATTTGATCAACTAGTTGGTGGACTAGTTGGTTGGTAGAGCGATTGTTACGGAAGCCAAATTGATGATTAGGAAGTTTAGTTTCTATGATGAGATACGTTTAAGATTAAGTTTTTTAAAGATTTTTGAGAAAAGTGGTAGTAGACTGATGGGTCTGTAAGATTTAGGAGTTAGGAGGCTTGCCTGGTTTAGGTATCATAATTATAATAAAAAATTTCCATAGAACTGGAAAGTAGGATAGTCTCAACATAGAATTGTAGATGTGCATTAGTGATAAAAGTGCTTTTTTAGGTAGTTGGGATGGAACTTCAACTGTTATTAAATCATATCCAGTGTTTTGTGCTTAGCTGATTTTTTTTAATGAGGAATTGAATTTCACTAGGACAGATATGTTTGGGTAGAAATATATAATTAAATTTAATAAAAATCAATTACAACTTTTTTACTAACTTTAGGGGCCAAGTCCAAATTAAATTTACGTCCCAATGATTTAATTTTAGCCTGTGACCAAAGTTTATCATGTTGTTTTAATATAGCTTCTGAATCCGACTGTCCATCTTTACTTTCTTTAGGACTATCTTCAGTTTGAGTATTTTTAGCACTTTGTAAATTACCAATTGAAGGAAGTTTACTGTAAATAAAAATAGATATAGATTTTTTAAAAGAATTAATCACTATAATTTTCATACTCTGGTATAAACCACTTTTCTTCGATATTGAATACAGTTGAAAATTGATTTCCTATAGTTACTGCTTTTTCTTTGTCTAGCACTAATGGTGATGTTATTTTAGATGAATCATTTGTTTTTCCATTTCTACATTCATCCAACCATTTTTGAAGAGCCTCAAATGTGAACGATGCCCACATACCACCATAATAATCATTTCTGTTATAATCAATAACTTATAATTCAAATAATATAATATACATTTAATAATTAAATAATTTACCTATCTAAATGTAAAACCCGTTTTCCAATTCGACTAGCGGCTGCAGCAATAATTGACTCTGTCATACCTGAAATTTTTTTAATATTAATTAATATAATAAAAATTAACTTCAAATATAAATTCAATAATTAAATACCTAATAAAACAAATTAATATAAAATATTAATATATCAAATAATGACTAGAAATATCTTGAGAAATATATTATTCACATTTCATATTTAATTTTAAGAAGATTATTTTTACATTACAATCACAGAATAATTTTCCACATGTATTAGATAAAATATATTTTAGCAGTTATTTATTTATTTTTTAAATACAAAAGGTTAATTTTAAAATTGTATGCTTTATTTTAAATTACTACAATATTATTTAATATACCTAATATTCAATACTTAATATATTTAAACTCGTATAAAATAAATAACAAATTAACAATAATTAGAGTATTATTTCGCGAAACGAAGAATGTACTGGTTTTATAATATATGTATTTTTACTAAAAAGATATAGGCACTAATAATCTAAGATAAATTGGAAACCATTAAATATTAATTTTTTAAAATTAATAAGAAATAGTCAATAAAACAATATTTTAAAATTATATTTAAAATGTATTAAACGACATTTAAAAACAAATTATTACAACTAAAATTGTTTTCAAAATGATCATATTTTAAATTGTATACTTAATATAAAATTATATTTTCATTTTTTACAAGTTCATAAAAAAGAAATCTGTCATTGAATAATGGTTTATTTGATGTTGAAATAAAGTAATATAAATTACTTTCCTATTACCATGACCAATAGACCATGCAATTTCTGATTATAAAACCGTTCAATGAACTCTTTAGAAAGGACCCAGTAAAGAATCTATTACACATCTTTAACATTTGGAAAAAACTAAACACTTCGGTACTTATTACCTATATAAATAATAATTTTAATCTAAAAATTGGAAAAAAAATTATAAATTTGGATAATTAATTTTATAGGTATATTATACTTAATTAGTTAATTAATAATCGATACATGTTAAGTCTTCAAAAATATTTCGTTTAAAGGACGATTAAAAATAGATTTATCTTAAAAGGTGGTATAAAATTAACAATAATTATATTAGCAAATAAAATATAATTATACTTCATAATATCTAATAAAGTATAATATAACATTAAACTTATATTTACAAAAAAAAAAAAAAAGAAAAATAGCTATAATTAATAACAATATTATATTAAGAATTTCTGATTAGAAAACAGTATACTCAACAATAGTAGAATATTAATTTAAAAAATTATTTTATTTAAGTACCTAATTATTTATTTATATATATTTTTATTTTTTGTACTTCATAGTGTGATTAACTTAATACTCCACTTTTCTATGACTCTATGAATGGTACCCAGTCTATGTTGTAATCGGGCTGTGCCCCTACATCTTTTTTAAAAAATGTGGTCGGAAGATACATAAAGTTTTAATATTAATTATTATTGGCACCTTCATATGTTATTCTATTTATAAAATTAATATTAATTATTATTTATTATTTATCAAGAATGGGCAAAAATTTAGTTTAAATTACCATGAGGCTTTTAAATTTGTTAATATGCATGTTTTTAAGAACTTGGGCGACACTGCTCCATGAAATAAGTTAAAACCCAAGTTTATAGAAAATTATAATTGCTCTGATTGTTTCATTTTTTATATCAATAATATCAACAATTATCACAATCTAATTAATATATTATTGTGTTGAAAAAATAATTTTAATATTAAGTATACCTATGTAGCTACATAGTCATCTTTAAGAATTTAATTTGCACAATAAATAATAATAATAAAAGAAAATAAATAGACCAATATATACAGAGAACTTCTAATTATTAATCACTTTGTTTCTAAAGATATAAAATAAACAAAACTTATTCTTGAAACAATAAATGCCTAACATCAATATTTTCCTTATTTAACTATTAAAATAATATTTTATAATTCGATATTCGTCGTAAATCATAATTAACAGACTAGTTTAATTTATCTCTCTGACGCACAATCATTAAAAGTAAATTTATATTCAAATAAAATAATAAAATAAATTACACATATGGAATGTAATATTTATTACCAGTGCCTATGACGATCACTTCATACTTGGATGGCAGGTCGTCCTCCATATTTAAAACCTTTAAAAAACTACAAAATAATAAATAATAAAACGCTAACTAAATTATTAGTTAAATAGAATGTTCAAAAGTAATTATTTTTCAGTACAATAAAATTATATTGCAAAACAAATTAATAATTCACTGTTCTGCGTTTAGACTTCAGGCTTCAGCATTCAATGTTCAATAACTCACCAATCAGTAATCACCATTACAACTTGGTAATCAGTGGTTATTCGGTATCATTTTATATTTTATCAGTATAAATCATGGTACTGAAAGTGTTATAATTTGTACTCCATGTCTTTACACTTATTTTGAGGTTATATACCTTGTGATCATTTAAAAAAATTTTAATTTTGTTGCCTGTTAATTGTTATAGTGTTATCTGTTATTCTTATATTTTAGTTCATAGTTTCATACTTTGAACTTTCATAGTTTAAAGTTTACTATACCTAGTTTCAATAGTTTCATCTTTTATACGTTCATACGACTTTTTCGTTACTCGTTTTATTCTACAAATTATTAATTAGGTACAACAATAGTTACAACTTACAAGTTACAGATAAATTATATTTTATTAACATAAATGATAATTTTAAAATTCTTAAAGACTGTGAGTGAATAATTGTCATGTCTCAAGAAAAAGCAATAGAAAAACCATTACAACAGTTCGTTGTTCAAGCTCAAAAAGTCACAGGCCACGAATTAATCGACGTCATTAAACAAGCTTTAGATTGTGTTGATACGTTTGTGTTTGCAGAACTATTAGAATGTCCAAATATAATGGCATTAGAGAATACTCCTTATAATTCTTACTTGGAATTATTACGTATATTTTCACGAGGTACATATTTAGATTATTTGAATAAAAAAGAACATTTACCAGAACTTAGTTTATCTCAGAAGAAAAAACTACAATACTTAACAATTGTCGCACTAGCTAACAAAATGAAAAGAATACCTTATGATGTTCTTTTAAAAGAGTTAAATGTAGATAATGTCAGGGATTTAGAAGACTTAATAATTGAAGCAATTTACTCTAATGTGGTTAGTGGAGAACTTAATCAAGAAAGTGATTATTTAGAAATTGATTGGACAGTTGGTAGGGATGTCGGAACTAATCAGATTGATACCTTGGTAGATATATTACAACAATGGTGTGATTCCTGTGAAAGCGTACTTTCCACAGTTCAAGCTCGTATTAGTGATGCTAATCGAACAAAACAAGATGTATTAAAACACCGAGCTGTTGTAGAAAATGAAATTTCCAATGTGAAAAAAGCTATTAGAACCCAAATACAAGATGAAGAAATGTCAGTAGATACTAGCGCTCCTTCAAAAAAGTCTATTAAAGCAATAAGATCCAGTGTAGCTAAATTTTGGAACAAATAAATAAGGTAGACAATTATAAAATACATTTAAGATTAATAATTCTTATTAAGTATGTTTGTATATAAAATTATTTTATTATATTATTTATATAAGCTAGCCAACTAAAATTTCAATTTATACTTTAACGCTATATAATTATGCAATTAAACTTTATAACAATTCATAAGTAAAAGTTCATTGAAATTTCAAAATTATTTTTTGATTCAAATCTCGAAGTAATAAAGATAAAAATAATAATATATTGTATTTTTTCAAACTTGTTATGTACCTACTATACTTTACAAGCATTATAAGTTATTTTTATATTAACTGATCATGATATGTTTTTGATTCAACAATCCTTATACCTACATACTTTTAACAAATTAATATATAATTGTTAAATTTTTGTTATATATAAATAACCCAATTTAAATCGATTTAATTCTTATAAGTACTTATATTAAAATCAGAAAGTATAATAATACACTTAAAATTTGTATATTCAATTTAATAATACCTACCTACTAAAAATTGTATTGGATAAATTATAAATGTTAAATTTAAGGTCAACAATTAGTAAAACCCCAATAATATTGTATATTAATTAAAAATAAAACATCCACAAAAATGGATATTACCCGTAGCTTATTTATGGGGGTCCAAGGGTACTGGACCTCCACCCAAAAACCACTGTAGCAATCCTTATTTTTTATACTCCATTCATACTAATTTTTTTATTCTTATTTAATAAATTTATAATTTATTGATTATTATATATGGGAAAATATTTAGACCCCAAAAATTTTATTTAAAATATGGGTACCTATCACACATCATTATATATTATATAATATTATAATATAATAATAATATATTATATATCACATAGGTATATTGGTTACAAATAAATGTTTTAAAGTTCAAACATACATTAAAACAATATATAAAAAAAACTAAATTTTATATTTATACTACATTAAATTATATATTTTTTATTTAATTACAATGATCATTACACATTAATTAGGTACATAAACACTCTTCAATATAATTTTTTTAATAATACATTTTTATTATCTAAAAAGACTCATAAAAAGATTATTATAAAAAATATAATTTTCAAAGTATTAATATAAAAATATTTTTAAATTGACTTTGGTAATTTAAATATTTCGAGGAAAGTCAATAAAAGAAATTAATTAAAATATTTAATATAAATATTTATCACACAGTACAACTTTTTTTAAATTTTATAAGTATTTAAATAAAATAATTAGTTACTTACTAACAAATAATTATACATATTTCAATAAAATATTTTATTTATAAAAAGAAGATCTCTAAATAGAATTAATTTAATTTGGTTAAACAGAATACCTACTTAAACATTTTTAACAATTTCTAGTTTTTAATAAAACTGTAGAAATGGTACAAAATTGACTAATTTGTATAAATGATTTTATTTTTCAATAATTTAATTTGTATAAAAAAATGTTTAATGTAAAAATAATTGTATAAACTAAGGTTAATCTTATAAATATATATATATTTTTTTTTATTATTATGATTTATAAGGTAAAATAGATGTATGAACTAAACATTTGTTTTTTAAATTATCCTCCTCCAATACTCATACTCCTACAATTATTTTTGTAATTACTGTTAAAAATTATGACAAAAAATTTGTTGATATACATTATTATTGTACTGTGTGTCTATGTAAACTACCAATTAATACTAAAAAAAAAAAAAAAAAAATATATATATCACATGATTTAAATCTAATATCTATAGATTAAAATGGCAGTTCTAATTTTATTACCTAATTATCTATTATTATTTATGTTTATATAAAAAAGTCACTTTTTATTACATATTATATTAGTTTTATTTTCATTTATGCTTACCTGTAACAAAATAAAAAATTAAACATAAGTACAATACCTATATATAAACATAATGTAATATGTAAATAAATTTCATATTTATGGAAGTTAATAATTTTATATAATTCAATAATGATATAATATATATATATCATAAACATACCTTTGTAATATAATTTTTTTTATAAAAATCTCCAAATAGAACCAACATTGTAATTATATAAAATACAAATAAATACTTCATCCATGAAGGCCATTTACAACCAGTTTGTATAGCATTTAAGCCTAATGGTAGAGCAAATGAAAATTGAGCCTAATAACAAAATTTGAATAAATGTTTATAAAATTACTAAAAAAAATTATATACATTTTTAATTGATTTATCCCATTAATGAATCATTTAATAATACAAATTATTTAAAATGGGCAAATCATTGCTTACAACATAATTAAACTATTCAATAATTTATTTAAATAATAATTAATAAGTAGATAAGTAAATAAACAGTTATTTTTACCAATTGAATGATTGTAACATATTTTTTAAATTTGAAAATTTTTGTGCACTGTATTGCAGCCAATGTATAATATATATACATTAATATATGTACTGCACTATTAATCAAGGCGGGTAAAAATGCTGAGCCACCTGGTACATATTTTGTACCTATCCATGAGAATATAAACATTGTTGAATGATGGTAAACATGAAGAAATGACAATTGATTATATTTCTTGCGAAGCATCAAAAACACAGTGTCCAAAAGTTCAAAAAACTTTGTTAAATAATACAACCATACAGCTACAGCTATCTAAAATTACATTAATAATTAAGTACATGTACCTTAATATGTTAATTAATTTAAATATCCGTAATATTAAATAAGTATAATGTAAATATATTGATACTATAATACTAAATTAAATTTTTTAATTAAAATAATATCTAAAATGAATTATATAAATATAAAATTTATTATGTAAATCTATTTTGGACTTGATAAACAATTTAATCAACATAAGTAAAATTGGAATGAAATGAACACTCACTCTCCCTTAGAATGTTCATACAATTCATAATAAACATATTTAAATTATTATTTATTATATCCGTGTGGATAATCATAGTTATTAAACATTAATAGCTTAATAATTTGAAAAATATTTAACTAACTAATAATATGTAGTGAAATTATCAAAATTCACCCTGAGCTCAGCTTCTGAATTGATGTACGTTATTGGTTGACACGCCCAGCTATAATTTAGTTTAGTACTCATCAGTAATAACTGTAAAAACAAAATATAGACTTACAATACTTATATATGTTTATTATAATCTAGAACATTCTATTTAAAAGAATTATATGAATAATTTGTTAACCTCTATTATAATGAATAAATTCACAAATATCATAATGATATTATAGATTATTAAAACAAGTTTCAAATTAAATGGAGAGCGATTCTTCATGTACCGTGGAGTCAACCATACTACAAGAAAATAACAAATAACTATGGTTAACGTAGTATAAACTGAATTGACCATCCACCATCCTTTAGTCCTGGCATCTAGGTATAATAATAGCAAATATAATATAATATAATATAAAAGTTTAATACAATCATACTCAATTTATTATGAATTGATTCGATTATGATTAACATTGTATACTTACCACTTAGTGATTCAATCCATTGATTGTAATATTCGGTTTGTTCAAGTATTGTAGATATATTATAAATGTTGTAATCCAAATAAAACGTCATATTTTGTGAACTAGAAAAATATATTTATTGTTTTTTTATAATTATAAAATTAGACGACACTCATCGTTCCATATTTCTATGTGTAACATATTATAGAGATTATAAATTAAAAATATATTTCAATAATTCGTTAATTTTAAGTACATTATAATTATTGTTATTCTATTAGTTTATTATTTATTTTAATATTGTATTAACAATTAATATTATTATGGATTCCATTAAACGGCGTTATGTATAGGCATTTTATAATCTCTTGTTTTATTTTTATTTTTTTTTTTTTTGATAATTTAACGACTTGCAGTAGATATTCACAATTTTTAATTAAAATATAAAATCATTAACACCGAAAAAATTATTTCTAATGAATACTTAAGTATATTTCGTGTTGCACGTTTGTATTTATCGTATAATTTTATAATTCATTCGTTAAATGAAAACTAAATTAAAATTTTTTAAAATACATATTCTGTGCTCCGACAGATATTTATATAAATTTCGTTTATTTGGGTTGAAAAAAAAAATAAATAGACGATTATTATTTAATTAAATATTTTATTTTAATATTATTCAATTAATTATTGTATTTTAATGTCATTTAAATACGAATGTTTTTTTTATTAATTACGATTTTTAAAAAAATGTACCTATATATAGGTATATGCGAAAACCCATAGTTTAAAACGACTCTAAATTATAATAAACTTCATATTTTATTGTTAAAATCTTTAATTTTGAACGGCACGACTGTAATTTCGATTTTTAATATGCATATTTACATATCTATCACAAAATATGAATTTATTCATTTTCATTAGTATGTTAATCGTCTCAAATTTCGTAGACTCGAATGTCGAATATAACGAATGTATAACGCTGAATAAATTTACTTAAAAATTTATAAAATGGATAACATTTTAAACTTTAAAATATATAATTTATAAATATATATATTCATTTTTTAGTCTTTTTTTAATAATAATTATTATATTAATATTTTATCGAAACGCGTGTACAATAATCATGTAATCAAGTTTTTGACTAATTATTACTTATGAAGTCTCCGAGTCATAATCTACGAATTTTTGCAAAACAGACTAGGTACTGAAGAAATCTAATATTGTAATTATTATTCATAAAAAAAAAAAACAAAAATACGAGTGAAAACGCGGTAGTAAAACAAAAGAATAATTCGTCCGGCACGCGTACAAAACAAAAGCACTGTCCGCAGTCTGTAAGGCGCCTGTTAAAAACTCGGCACTTGCCGGCGAACGAGACGAGATCAATGTTTAAAAACGCAACGCGCATGCTCTGTACCGCAAAGTTGTATTATAACAATTTGTTTTATTATACACCCCATACGGTTAAAGTGCGTTTCAAACGGGAATAATTAACATAATATAGTGTGCGTCATATTTAAAAATTAAAACAAACTTTTATTATTTTTATTTCGTAAAAAATTAACATTCAATTTAAAATAAAAATACACGATTTGATTTAAAACGTATTTTAAAATCTAGAGTTTATGATTACTAGCGCCAGCGGCGTAAATTAACCCGTTCAAATGTAACACTTCATGCTATATCAAATTTCAATCGTTGTGAAGCGGTACAAATTTATATTTATTGCATGAACCATCAGAAATAATCATAAAAATTTGTAAGACCTATGCCTATAATTTCTGTTATGGCAAGTCTAAAATCGTTTATATAATAGTATAATACTCGTATATTATTTAGGTACAAAATGAAGTATTTATTATTATTTTTTAATTATTTTAATATGGGTTACAGCTTACAGTCGAAAAAATTCCATACTTTTTTTTCGTGGAAAATATTTAGTTGCCAATTAACTATAATTAAGCAAGTTTACCAAAATTTTACACAAGAGTTTACAGATATATAGAAAATTGAAATATTGATCGATTGACTATTAAGTACTCGTACTATACCCTATTTTATATAATAAAAATTAAATATTTTTCTAGTCGTTTAATTGATAATTTACTCGTAATTGATGATTTCTATGTTTTTATTTATTGATATTTATATAAGTACGACCTCTGCACTTCTGCAGGTAGGTACGTAGGAATCTACTTTACATGCATCGTGTAGAAACTATTATAGATATGTAATAAAACATAAATGCAATAAGGTACAGTCACAAATTTTTCATAAGTAGACATGTATACTCGAAAAAATATTTAAATTTTAAATTTAATATACCTGTACCTAATATAGTAATATATAACAAATTTAATCTAGATTTTTGCATCCCCAGTTTCTTTTTGTGCTTTATGAACATAAATAGGTAGATATAACTTATAAAATAGAATATTATAAAAACATAACCATGTTACCATGATGACCAATATTAAACATTCAATATTTCAATTCTAACGTGTTCACTTTGGTAAGTAACATTTTATTTCAAAGATATACAAATATATCAAATAATAATGTAATAATGCAAATTGTATAATGAAATAATATTATTATTTTTTTTTTTTTATAATACATTTTATTTCACAATATAAATAAATAATTTTTATAATTAAATTTATTAATAATTATTAATGTATTTTTTTCGATGAGCTCGTAATATTGCCAACGTATCCATGATTTTTGATACCGTTAGAATTTCCCTAAAACAAAATTAGTAAGAAAAAACAAAAATACAGTTTTATGATATTAAATTATTATAATTTATATAAAGCCAAATATATAATATTTAAAAATAAATAATATAAAAGTTTAGGTAATGTTTTATTTTTTACATTAAAAGTTAAATAATATTAAAATTACCAATATAGGTGCTAAAACTCTAAAAGTATACCTAATAGGTACATTACAAGAATTCATTAGGAAATCGAGTACAGAGCGATGTATATGGTAAAAGTTATGCACGTATAGTGAAGTATGGGCAAGATTTAATATTGGACAGAGAAAAGTAGTATAAATTATGAAATATAATGTTTGACACTTAAAATACTTAAATATAAATCTTAAGAGTTAAGAGTCGTATTTTACTAATGAAAACGAAAAAATAATAAAATATAATAATATTATTATATAGGTACCATATACGTATAACCGAAAACCGTATGGATGTCGTATAGATGTAATAACAGAGAGACTTTAATAAACTGCGAGTTGTACAGAATTCCCTACAGTATCTGCCAATATTTTAAAAAATAAAAAACAAACTTACCTTTTGTACATACGCTTTAGTATAGAAGTTTCCAAACAACACGATAAATGAAATCATATAAATTACTAACAAATATTGCATCCAAATGGGAAACTTGCATCCGGATTTAATTCCATGGATGCCCAAAAATAGTGCCGTAGTAAATTGAATCTGAACGCAATATCATAATTAATACGCATAATTATAATAATTAATAAGGCATAAAAGCGTTTACAAACCAATTGAAGTATAGTCAAATACTTTTTCCACCATAAATATTTCTCAATTTTCGGGCCCAATGCACTCAGAGCATAATATGAGTACATTAGCACGTGTATGAAACTATTAACCATGGCTGGCAAAAACGTTGAACCACTAGGTACCCATTTTATACCAATCCAACACAGCGAAAACATAGTTGAATGATGATAGACGTGTAGAAAAGTAAATTGTTTGTCCTTTTTGCGAAGAATAAAAAAAACCGTATCACAAAACTCGAGAAGTTTGGAGAAGTAATACCACCAGACAGCTTTCAATAACTAACATACAAGTTACATAAAAAAATATGTTACGTATAGTATAATAATCATAATAATATTTTCATTATACGCAATAGTGCTATGAATATTATTGATTCATAATGTCAATATAATTTAAACTAATAATATTTACTTATATAGAAATTTGAATAATTACTTATGTAACAATTAAAAAATTAAATAATGAGAATCATATTATAAAAAAATATGCTTGTACCTACTTAAATGTTTCTTAAGTATATTTTTAATTTTAAAATAATATATTATATAATATTATATTTAACTAGAAACTATTCTAATTAAACACCTGTATAATTAATTTTACTGTAATTACTAATTATTATTTTTATAAGTAAAAAGCAAGGTAAGGGATACTGGTTTGGAAGGGGCACAGGTGTAAATTGGATAGTGTTGAATTTTAATTAACATTTGAATTTGAATGCAATATAAATCGTTACATTCGGAAATATGATTTTGAACGAAGTTCATCAGATAGTATTGTTAAAATTTTTTATATTGAAGTAACACGTGATTTTATAGTAACGCAACACTCATACAATTTTGTATTGAAATGAAATATAAGAAAATTCACTTAAGTCTGCACACTGATCAAACATGTCAGATTAAGTGTTATTCGTGTGTCACGTATTTAAACTATTTAAATTTAAAGTACCCATGTGAACAACCAATACAATTTTTAAGTTTCTAAGTTTAATATTTCTTGAATTATCATAAATATTGAAATTATTGATTTCGTTAAAATTTCAATTTTGCTATACCTATTTTTGTCATTTCTTTTGTAATTTTTCCTGTCGCATAAATTTAATTTTGAAAAATTCGAAAAATGACATTATAAATTTAATAATAATAATAAAGTACCAACTACGTTCACTTTTCAACCAGAAACAAATGCTATTCGGATAGAAAAAGTGTCTTCATACATAAAACCGAAAAATAAATAAATAAAGATACACATCACTGTAAAACCAATAGATATTTTTCCTTTGCTCAAAATCTAAAAACAATTAGTTCAATAAAATATATAATTATAAATATTTAATTACCCTTAATTCGTCTTTGTTGTTGATGAACGTTAGTGGTTGACAAACATAACTGTAGTGTAAACGACTAGAAGCCACCAATATCTGACAAATAAAATGTTCGTTATATTAAATTATTTTTAACAATATTTTAAGCAACCTAAAATCACTGACATACTTCGATGGCTATGTATAAATTCAATAATGTCATAAGAATGTTGTAAGGTATCAATATGGATGTGAGTTTAAATGGTTTTCGGTTTTTCATATATTTTGGACCCAAACCAACAATTACGAAATAAATGACTGTATAAATAATGGTTGGCGTTGGTGAATCCACCATTAACCAACCTTTTGTTCTATTGTCTGTAACCATAAAATAAATAAATTTTAATCAACTAATATTATATAATATGTTACGGGCAAAACTAGAAGTAATGTCCAAGACACTTGGGAAAAAGTAAAAGAAATTTTTAAGAAATATGAAAAAAAATCTCTTATTTATTTTTACATATATTATAACATTTAGAATCACACAAAATATTAATTTATACATAATACATTTGCATTTATTCATTATACATATTATTTATAAATTTATAATAATATATAAATTGTTTAATATCTGCAGTCATAATCATATTATCAATGTAATAAATAACAATAATTAATAATTATTTGACGATTGATATATACATTGATATAACAATATTTAATACATTATTATTTAATTTACTAAAGATAAAAATTAAAACTGCACATTTCTTTATTTCCCCGGGTCTTAAATCTTATGGTTTATCTTTATACAATAAAATTAGAATACCATAATTAAACGGTTTACACGATATAACATTGTGTTTGGATGTATTAAATATATCGACGGTGTGAGTTTTTATGTCTCAAGAAATTTTAATATTTGAGCTTCTTGTCCGGGAACGAAGGCTTCTTTGGGTGAGCTTGTAAAGCTAAAGTAATTAATATTTTGTGTGATTCTAAATATTATAATTTTGTAAAAATAAATAAGAATTTTTTTCATATTTTTTTAAATAATTTTTTGTTTTATGAGTTTTCACGCGCCTTGGGCATTTCTAATTTTGCCCGAACATTATTGAGTTTTCTCGATTTCGGCTTTTGTTCTTATATATATAATATATATATAATTTATATGTGAATTTAATATATAATAATATTAAATCTAACTAATTTTAAATAATATGTAGTATTTTTCTTACCTGAAACTGATAAAGACCATTGATAAAATTCATTAATTTGTTTAGTCATCGACATAGAAAAATTCATTATTACCTAATGATTTATAAATTTAAATAATAAACGCCCAATTTTAAAACAAATATAATCTAGGTAAAATCTAAGTAAAGTTCTTATTAGAAATAAATAAATCTAAATTAACTTAAAATGTACTGTAAATATTTTCAGTCCATCTAGAGTACTGATGTGGAAACAACCAGTGAATGATCATTCAAAATGGACAATAACCATCATTTCATATAGTGCTATTCGAATTTCGTAAATGATCATCTCCCACTCATCCAATTTTTCACTTACAATATTATTTTACCTACAGCTACATTGCAGACTAAGATACGTACAATGGCACATGTTCATTTATAAGTCAAAAAACTACCTCATCTATTTTATTAAATTAATTTATTCTCATTTTAGGATAATTTTTTACAGGAATAAAATTTTAAATTCATTTTTATATGAATATAATAATATATTTATTTTTCTCTATATATGATACAGGCACGTATCTAGACGGTGATCTTGGGGGGGGGGCGATTTTTTTTTTATATATATATCTATATCATAAGTTGAATACTCATATATTTATACTTTATATACAATTAAAATAAATACACATAAACTATATGTTTAAACTGTATGATTATATGTTTTATTATTTTCCATATAAAGAGAGATAGGTACCTATTTAAAGTTGCACTCCCTTGATCAGTGATCACGAGCCGCCACTGGTATTATTATATTATGTTACAAATATATATCTAGACTTATTCAGGTATTCAATTTCATTGTAACGTAAAAAGAGTTAATTTACAAAATTATTGCGATATTTCTATTAAAATTAAATTAATTATTGAATTTTGTATAATATTATACGGTCCTTGGGAGGGGGGGCGATCGCCCCTATCGACCCCTTAAATACGTGCCTGATATGATAGGTATATACCTAAAATCTAAAAGATTATCTTTAGTTCTTTACCCTAATTATAAATTATAATTATTTATAGATTATATAAATAATACATCAATGAATAATAATAAGTCATAAATTGTTTTTATGTTAAATGTTAATAAGTTAACAAGTTTAAATACCTGTATATTTTTAGGTTATTTCTTTAAATAAAGAATTAAAAATCATTCCAATATTGCATGTTTATTAGATAATCCATTTTATAAAATAAATAATATTTATTTATATAATTTACAATCATTTAATAGGAGTTTGCTAAGTTTGCAGTTAAATTCAAATAAGTATATAGGTACTAAGTAGATGACTACATACTGCAGTTATGTAGAAGACATTAAAGTGACAATTATTATCAACATTAGTACCTATACTTATAAATGGTAAAAATTGCATTATTGTAATATTTCTTTATTTATTGTATAAACGCCAATCGGCAATTGTATAAGTACAAAATAAATATACAAATATAAAACAAACATATGTAGTATATACTATATACACTATACGATTAAGAATAAAATTAAGTAGGTATATATAATAGCAAGGTAAATAAGGCATAAATAAATAAAAAATAAAAAAATTATAAATTAAAAATTATTGTAAAAATTGTGTGTGAGAATTATTAAGATTATATATTTTAAATTCTGAAGAATGTAATGGTTTTACAATGATATTGTCATATTAGGTCTTTTTTTTTTTTTATCTCTAGACACTTTTTCGATTAGAAATAATGCTCAGATTTGACAATTCACATTGAAAATTTCATTGAAACTCTAATACATATTGCTTGATTCAGTTCCAAATGATTGTAAATATTAGATTTAAAAGTTTTATTTTTTATAACTGATTAAAGTATAAAAAGAAGATCAGATACTGCTGTGGAAGGGATATAGGTGTAAAGAGGATAGTGTTGAAGTTAATAATGAATTATCGCATTCGAAAAAGCGGTTTTAAGCAATGTTCAGTCAAATATGGGCATTTATATTGAACTTAGAACCGTGAAAATTTTATCGGGTGTTCATATATTATGTACTTAATATATAGGTACGATAAAATTTTAAAACTCTTACGTTGGAATCTAAATTTAAATTAATATCTATGAGTAATAAATTTTTTAATAAAAATGTAAACATTTTAATGAATACCTATACCTATAATAGCTATAATACCTATAATACCTATAAATCTATAATACCTATTTATATAAATTTCGCTCATAATCGTTTTTTCGAATGCGATAATAATTTATTATTGCGTTCAAATTTTAATCATAATTCAACACTATCCTCTTTACACCTGTATCCCTACCACATCAGTATTATGCCAGTAACAGATCTTCTTTTATTATTATATTATTGATGACAATTATAATATACACTTAAATATAAGAACGTACAATTTAGTTCATACTAAATTAATAAATTTACCTATGCCTTTATGTTAATATATTTATATTCCATAATTATATAAGTAGATCTATAGATCAAAGACTTATACGTACCTTTACAATGTAGTGACTATTACATCATAATATTCTAAATAATTATGTTACCTATACCTACTTATATGGCTATATTTTAAATATAACATAGGTTGATCAGAGTTTTATGTTAAAAAATGATGATAAATACATAACAATTACAATATGTATATACTTTTCCAATGTTATCTCTATCATTTTGGTAAAATCGAAACAGAAGTTCATACCATATTTATACTATTATTCCAATTTATATATTTTAATGTTAAACAGAAAATATTTTTGTTTCGTATGACGTACCCACACTAAATTATATTACATTATTATGAACCTATATATACCATTTATAGGTATATATACCAGGTAACAGGTAAGTATACTCAAAACGAATAACGTGTGATCCATATAATAAAAATATTAATGATGTATTTAAACATTTTATCCATTTATTAAAAATTTTACTGTTATTTTTCATTATATTTTCGAGTGCAATTTTTGCATCAATTTATTCGTATATATAGGTACATCATAATATAATATATATTATATATCTACAGAAAAAGCGTATTAGCTACACTTTCAAAGACCAGTGAGACTGTGACCAATTTATACGTGGCATTGTGAGTGAAATAATTATTTGGATGTACCTATCTGCCTTCTACATACTGTTACTCCATGATATCACATAGAGACAAGACGTTTAATGCTGATTTAAACTGACCAGTCCATCGGAGTGTCCTGCGAGGCTATACGAATAAAGTATATAATATTATGTATATCATTTACACTGCATGTCTCACGACACACATAAACGCGTATTATTATTATTATTATTATTATTATTATTATTATTATTATTATTATTATTATTATTATTATTATTATTATTATTATTATTATATCGCACAATTGTCGTGATCGTATATCATATTATTATAACGGATGTTCTCCGTGCATAGTTTAATATAATACCTAACGCGAGTTGTGACCAAGATGATTTTGTCATTTTTACTAAGTGAACAGTTATAATAATAATTATTAATAGCGTACACCGTATTCATAACATTAATAGAGGTACCTATAACTAAGAATATTTTAATGAAAAAGAAATTAATAATAAAATTGAATAGTTTTATTGAGAATTCGTCGAGTGTATAATACACTGTGTATTATACCATGTTTTATTTTATATTGAAAAAATATATCATATTTTATAAACACAGAACTATCAAAAATTACTAAACGCAAAATTAAATTTTGTTCAAAACAACATGAAGCTATGAAATTCTTCATTCTTCCTTACTAAGGGCTGCAGTAGCGTTGTATACAGTACACCTGCAGGTGTAAATAAAATATAAACGTGTATATTTTGAAATAATGTCTTTAGATTTATTACCTACTTAATGTGTTTCAACTTTATTATGATTTATTAAGCTTTATAGACTATCGGAGCACACACTTAACAACCATTTTATTATCTATTTTATTTTTATAAATTTACTTATTATACTATTATACACTTAAATGTTATGTATATATTATAAATATATATTATATATTTACCAGAAATGTTGACATTTAGGAAACTATGGCAATTCCTAAATCAGTTAGGAATTATCATTATAGCCTAGGAAGTCTTCATAATTCCTAACAAAATAGTAGACAGTGATGACAAAATTAATTTAAATATTATTTTATTATTGTTAAATATTAATGTTAGATTAAGAGTAGTGTCTTAGTGAATACATTATATTATTAATATTAAAGTTTAAGTTAAAGTTTAGTTAAAGTTTTACTACCATTTGCATTCAATATGAGTATAAGTATACCGCTGGATATTCATAATTTTTTTTTTTTTTTTTTTTTTTTGGCTTAATATAGACCGTTCAGGTCCTTCGCCGCAACCACCACTTCCCTCCATCTATCTCTATCCGTGGCTAGCTCTTCGCCGTTCAAGATTCCCAGCATATCCAAGTCTTTATGGACCCTATCTACCCATCTTTGTCTTGGGCGGCCGAGTGGTCTTTTGCTCTTCGGCTTCCAATAGGTGACTTGACCAATTGTCTGTTCTCGACCTCGCCATACATGCCCTGCCCAGCTTATCCTTTTGCTTTTCATAGTAGCTATTATGTCCGAATCCTCTAACATATTCATAATAATATATAAAATATAGGATATTCATAATAATATATAAAATAGGTATAATGTTAACGCCATGCATAATTATTTACATTTTACATTTTACGTCATATATAATTTTATACCACTGTAAAACACATACTCACTTCAAAAATATTGACGTGGAAATTTGTATAATACACAAACAACATTTACTAATATCACACAAGCATATTGCAACTACACGTGTTAAATAATTGCCTATACAAAACTCCTTAAAAATAATAATTTTGCAATAGTATATAATACGAGTATATTATTATTTATTATATTATTAATTATTAGTTTATTACTTATTACAATATTACAGAAATATAAATTAAAATAATTTCATAATCTTAAAAATAATATTATATTATTATTATAATATAATACATTCAAAATTAAAAATAATTTAGTTTTCAAATAAGAGGATACTTTTACTACTAATTTATGACTTAAACACTGACACCCAGTGGTCGAATTGAGGGGGGGATACGGGGGATGCCATCCCTCCACTTTTTTTAGTAAACAAAATCCATCCCACCACTTCTTACGCCTATAAAAAAGCATCCCTCCCTCACTTTTTATTTAAATCACCAATATACAAATAGAAATAATTATATACGCGCACATAAAATAAAAAAGGTTCAATGTATTTTAATAAAATGTATATTATTACTAAATATTACTTATTAGAAAGTTTATTTTTTTTTTTACAGTTATTACGGTATAGAATATCCAATTTAGAACAACCTAATTCGTCTAGCTTAGTTATTATGATTTATTTTTGACATAGAATTGTTTGTGGACGATATCACAACAACGATGAAAACGACAATAAAATAAAATAATGAAGATTTTATCAAACATCATATACATACAAACGATAATTTTAGGTCATATTTAAAATTCTATGTTTCGTAGAAAAATTAAAGTAACAGTTGCAAAATTTTATCACATATAATAATATACAGTATCTATGTGAGCACCCAAACAAATTTTCAAGTTTCTAAGTTCTAAATTTCCTAAGCTGTAGTGAACTATCAAAATTGATTTCGTCGAAATTTCAATTTTCGTGAAAATACCGTTTTATCATCATTTTTTGGTCGTTTTTTCTATCGCCTAGAGTGAATTTTGATAAATTTGAAAGACGACCTAAATTACATCCTCTATTTAATCGGAAAGATATGTTATTCCCTATTCTATTTTGCTATTCATGAAAATCGAAGCATTATTTCGGGTAGAAAAAGTGGTTTCATACATAAAAAAAAAAAAACAAAAAAAAAAAAATACAAGATACATCATTGTAAAACCAATACATTTTTCGCTTCGCTCGGACTCAGAGTCTAAAATTTGTAATAATGCACTTCCAATATTTACACCTACATATTTTCGATGAACTTGATTTTATTGTTTCATAATATGATTAATATGATATCGGTAATATAATAAATATTCTTCTGCATTAATGTCTATGATTATTATATAAATTTATTTTACTACCTAGTTAAAGTTAATATTATAATAATTAACATAATACGTATAATGCTATATTATAATGATATAGTTTGTAGAATAATATTTTAATTATATGTGCACAGTAATTAAGACTTATTGACACGACTCTTCAGCTGATTTTGTTACACGCCCGTTCAAATTTTGGTATAAAAAATTGTTTTGTTCTCGGCCGAGTGCACTATTATTTGCTTTCATAATACTAGTCAATTTCTACTAATTACTAATTAGTAATTACTAATTAGTAATTAGTACTTATATTATTAGTCAGTGTTAAAATAATCACGTATAGTATTATGTTGACATAATTAAATTGGTTATCCTTATCACTGTGCATGATGAATACAAGCGAGTATTATTTCATAATAAAAATAAAAATCGTTGAAAAATACTGATAAAATGTTCAATATTATTTTGTATTGTAAATAATTACAATAAAGAAAAAAAAAGGTGTATATGACAATAATAATAACGTGCATATTGCGTAGACTCGACAGCAGGGCACATCAGCAGTGATTGTGTGCCGCGTGTCACCTATTGAAATTATTACCCATACGTGACATATTTACCTGTTAGAAAAAATTATTGACATTTATGATCAAACAGTTAATACCTGCAATTATTAATAATTATAACGCATAACCGACGTACGAGTATTTCTTTAATATTAAATATACGTTTTTACGGATGAGAAAATAAAGATATTTCAATGACTATCGTCGAATATACCTATTTTATGTCATTTTATCGGTTGATCTCTTGAAAAAATGGAAATTAAATATACATCACCATTCATTTGAGTGATACACGCGTATATTATATTCACACGTTTTGTCATTATCGATGAAGTTTTAATTAATATACATATTCAAATAATTACATACGACGCAGAATATTACTCTATACATACAAGATACCAGATACCTGGTATACGTCTGTATCTATATATATATATATATATATATATTATAATTATGGTTAGTACGCACTTGGACACATTCACGTGACACGAGGTTTTAGAATATACTAAAAAATTATGTCAACACGACCTCGTTAATGGTAAATCGGTAAATATTAACGCAGGCAGTGCGTGCTGCGTATAATACGTAGGTACCGAAATCGATTTGCGAATAATATTACGTATAAAAACGGTTAATAACAAACAAACAACGCATATTTATATGATATACAATAGGTAAAACTCGTATGAATATCGTTGAAAACGTATCAACACGTCACGATAATAAATATTTTAAAATCTACCTACTCGTATAATGCCTAAATGTTATTTTTTTTTTTTTTTTTTTTTTTTAATTTACAATAATATAATATACGTATGATACGCTGACACGGATCTTCGGAGTTGTGCGCGCGTGACATATATTTTATGACCCGCGCAATAACGTCGATTCGAAAAACAATGGACCAATAATATAATATCGTAATATTATGAGATTAAATAACCTTAATTTTATTATTATTATTATTATAAAAAAAAAAAAGTAGGAACGGGCCGCGGCGTACTTATGCCACATATACGATTAGATAAAAGTCATCTGAGGTCGTATATATGTACTCGTATATAAAATAAAATACACTCGTATTGTACCTGTAAGTATAAGTCGTCCGATATACAATAAAACTAATTACTAATTAGTATGAGTATATATATAAAAAAACATAAATATCATAAATTACAATATGATGTTTCGGAAAAAATATTTGGGTCGCGTCGTCCGACAATAATATAACACGAGTAACGGCAGTCGCGAATTCAGAAGCACTACGTCTATACCTATTTCATTATTACCGCGTGATTTATTTACACGTTGATCGATATTCCGATTCGCGTCGAGGATTGTTATTATTAGTCGATAAACAAAGAGCGAAACGAAAAAAAAACTACATTATTACTATGGGACGCGGGACGTTGGCGTTTGCGGTCGTGGCGTTCGCGATAACCACGGCCGTCGCGGACCTGGATCTGGTTTTGTTGCACACCAACGACATGC
>JAIUCT010000010.1:7061164-7146390 GCA_021307375.1 Tetraneura akinire
TAATAACATAATTACTCTATTTTAATTTAGTAAATCATTAAATTTAGCAAAATTTTAATATGTATAGGACAATACTAAAATAATGACTATAATACCTGGTGCTCAAAATATAAAAACAATAAAGAAAGACGAAATGAAGAAATCATGTCAAGAGTTAAATTTAAATACAAGTAAATTTTAAATATGCATTTGTCTATAACTAATAAGTTATTGTATATTATCATTTTTTATTATTATTAAAATATGTTGTATGAGTAATTCAAATAACCCTTTGTAGTTAACATTAATTTATAATGATACCTTAATTATGAAATTTATTTTTATATTACGCAGAAACAATGTCTAATAATGATGTATATTTACATTTATCAATTCTTTCAATTAATGTGTATCACACCATTAAATCACTTAAAAACTGTAAGTATTTGTCATATTATTAACATAACTTAAAAAAAAAATGTATGATAATTTAATTTAATTTCTAGAAAAATACATAATAAATTATAGGTACCCTTAATTTTTTTTATATATATTTTTATATTGATCAAATTTGCCATTAATTTTTTGTAATTTTTGATACTAACAATTCACAAAATATTTAGGAAATTTATTAAATATATAATATAAACAATATTTATATATTTTTAGATATAAATAGTACATATATTGCACAATGTCTTAAAGACCAAGAACCATATAAATCATTGAGATTTATGTCCAAAGACATGGATGACAATGGTAATAGTATTTTTTAAGTATTTTATTATTACATATTTAATTTTACTATAAATTTTAGTTGTAAAATTTAAGAGTGCTGTTCAGTCATCTCGTTTAGAAGGTTGTACAGTTAAAGGTATCACTATTAAAACATATGTACGTGTTCTTAGTGAACGTAGTCCAATAGTACTTGGTGAAACCAAACAAATGTTAGATTGGATAGGATTTTCAACTACTTTAGGTGTTCCTCGATATATTAAAGTTCCTATTTGGATTAATGGTAAAATCACTGGATGTTTATCTTTATCATATGCATTTTCTAAAACATCAATAATCCAAAATTATGAAGATAATTTTTCTGAAAAATGCATAGACATAGCATATAATATAAATGAAAAAGAAAAGGAATTCCCTAAAGAGCAACAATGTGAATCCACAAGTATACCTAAGTCAACTGTTGCTATAACTAAAAAAGAAGAATCAAATTATAATACTTCACCATATCAAATGAAAAATGAAACATATTTCTATAGTAGACTTTATCCTGAAAGAGATCATTTTGATGATATCTTTGAAAGTAAATTATTTATGGTTGATAAGCCTTATAAAGACCTAAAAAAAATAACTAAAGAAAAAGAAGTTCAGACTAATGACTTTCGTAAACATAACAAATCTGTGCAAACAATAATAAAAACTTTTAATGTGGCTGTGCAAGTAGATAGTGATGAATTAGATGATCCTTTAGATAAAACTATTTGCTGTGACATACAAAACATATTCCGATGCACTCATGAATTTACATTTAATATTGAAAAAAGTTGTAATTCAATTTTCAATTATGTAACATATCAATTTCCAGAATGTGTTACTAATAACATAGGAAAAGGTTGTAATAATAAATAATAATACAATTATATTTATACAATTTATAAATTTGTCTTTGTTTTTAGTGATCACATGTTGTCGAATGTTTAGAACCTTTGGAAATTCTAATATTTTACATTTAGTTACATTGCCTACAACAATTCCTTTAGAAACTTATTTTTATAATTATTATAAAAAAGCAGCTATTGTAATAAGTCTTCATCAAAATAATGATTATTCACCAGGAAAGGTAAAATTAATTTTAAAACTATAATATTCAATTTTTAAATTATTTATGTATTTTAGGTTTCATTACTAGTTTCTCATCTGATTGATATGGCAATTGAGTTTAAAGATTCATATGTTACTAAAAATTTAATTTTAAATAATAATTTATCTATTTATAAATTATCAAACAATAATCTTCATATTCAAATACATTATAGAAAAGTGAACCATTCATTTCCTTCTCCTGACAAACCCATTAATATTTCTTGTGTTTCAAAAAAGTCATCAAAAGAGAAATCACATATTATTGACCTAACTGAATCAGATTCTGAAGATAATTCTGTAAATAAAACATACACATTACTTAAACATAATGATAAAATTGACAAAACAACTACTGAATGTAGCATTCAAACTGATCCAATACCTATTAAAATGTCTCATAATAGTAAAACTCAAACTGAAAATGATTTGCAACAATGCATTATTATTGATGATGATGATGATTATAATATAGTTGAAAATTCAATACAAATAGATAAAACTGAAAACCAAGAAAATGTAAAAATCAGAAATCAAAGCAAGATTTTTACAAAATTTTACAACAGTGATATTTTTAGAGCAAAAGTTACCATTATTGGTGGATATAATTTTCCAATGGTTAAATTAAATGGTGACACAGTACTTTCAGCTCCAACTACATATGTAATTATGGAAGATTATGAAGGTAATAATTTATCAACATCATCAGTTGTCCAAAAAATAAATCCTATTTGGAATAGTAAATGGACTGTTTTACTACGAAAAGATAAATTAATAGAGGTATGAAAAATAAACATATATTCATGGTTGAAGGTATTATTTAACTTTTTTGTATTGTTTTAATGATGATTTCTATAGTAATGTATTTAGTAACAATACATTATCTGTTGTTTAATTATAACACAATGTAATCTATACACATTGAGTACCTACCATAACATTTTTTCTTTAGAAATGCTAATATAACTAAAACGAATAGTTAAGTAGAATAACAAAAATGTGAATTAAAATTATGTAATTACTAATGGTGATTTTTATGATAGTATTATAATATTTAATTTGCTTATTTCATAACATGATACATTTTGTTCTGCCACTACCAACATTATGGTTGGTATCTTACTTATTTTAATTTTTCTACTGAAATGATTCATAACATTTATATCCATCTTTAGGTTCTCGTTCCGCTTGAGCAGTACATTAGAAGATATGTTATAAGTAGAAAATGTCCAATTTAATTTTACATAAAAATAATTGTTTTTAATTAAGAATATTGACAAGTCACTCTTGCTATTTACCTGTAAGACTATTTTGTAATATAGCAAATACATCATTCATAGAATAATATACATGAATATATTATATTAAATAATGGCAAAATATATATATTTTTAGGTTTATATTTTATTTAATGGTTTTTCTTATTACTGTAAAAATTCTATTTTTAGGTATATATTTAAACAATAAATCAAAAATGGTAATAACATCTAAATAAATAAAATTATTTCGATAAAATGTTTTAGATGATTCTAGGGGAAAATTTTTTAATTTTTTAATAATATGTACTCAATGACTAGATATACCTAAGATAACAAATATAAAATTGAATTATAGATTAATTATTATATTCAATAAAAAAAAAATGTGTAATAATGGCAAATTACCCATACAGCAAAATGGGAAAATAGTTGAGAGAAATGCTAATATAAATTTATCATAAATCGTTGTAATTATCGTTTATGTCAAATTTAAAATATATATATATACATATATATATTGAGTTTACAAATGTAATGTCACAAACAATAATATATATGTATAATAATTACTTTATTTAGATAATTATATTTTTATTTTAGGAAAAGTGGCTAATATTAGAGTTGTGGTGTAAAAAATATAAAAATGAATATGCTGGACACGATGCAAAACGAGACATGAGACTAGGATACATATTAATTGACCTATACTCTCTTGATTTTGATCACAATCAAGCTTGCGGATTATACGATGTCATTAGTGAAACTGAAGAACGCAATGGAAAAATTAAAGTGAATACATATCTTTTAGATTTTCTTTAAACAAATAAATCTCATTTTAATATAAATAATTTTGTTTAAATTTTAGGTTATGATTGATTTAATTGACACTATTAATTCTCAAATAAATAATAACTATAAAGTTTATCCAAATAATAATAATGAAGTAAATGATATGAATAAAAAATCAAATGAGAAATTAATGTAAGTTATTAGTTTATTACATAATTTAAAAATTGAACATTTGAAATTCCCTATAATTTTAACCAAAAGTAATTAGTTTATTTATATATTAATATATTACTAGAAATCAAATGCTTGAAAACAATTACCATAAAAAAACAAAAGACTCTGCAAATTCTGTTATAGTTAATGATAAAAAATGTCATTATATCGATCTTACTAAGGATTCCCCTAAAAAACTTAGCAGAAATCAATCAAAAAATAATGATGGTGTATTTGATATGGAAACCATAAGTTCGGTTGAATCATGGACAAGTTCATCAGATGATATTTTATGTACAAATAATAGGGTAATTAATTATTTACATAATATTATGCTAAAGGCAAATGTCGAAACCAATCAAAATAATATCCAATGTGTGTGGGTAAAATAAAAAAAATACTTAAAATGAAGAATGCATGTTTTAAATTCAATTCTAAATTTGACGGATGTATTGGTTTTAGAATGAACTATAGGAATGCCCTATTGCAATTATTTATTTTATTTTTATTATTATGGAAATACAATTTTGATTTATCTTTAATATAAAAATATAGGTCAGGTTAGGTTAGGTTAGGTTAAAAACTAATACAGTTTTTAATTATTTTTATGGTTTCACATTATATATTATATTATTATATGTTACCCTTTATATCTTGAATTTATAATTTAATTTTTTTGAATATATTTATAAATTAAATTTCTTAACAATATATTGTGTTTTGTCATATAAATTTTAAATCAAATATTATGGAAGTCAGATTATAATATTATACAATAATTGTTTGAATCAATGTTACAGTTAAAAAAATATAATACAAGATATATTATACAAACAAAAATAACTAAAATTTTATAGATTTAAAGGTTTCTATATTTTTTTGATAAAACATATAACCATTTATTAAACAATTAAATTTTATAAAATTTATAAAATTTATTACAAGACTTAAAAACAAAGTACGGATTATATAAAAATTTATCAATCAAAAATACAATTTTTAATTATTTTGTGTTGTAAATATAAGGTTTAAGTTACATCTAATATGTACCTAACCTTTTGCCATTAATGCTATTATAAATTATAATAATTGTTTGAATATACACTTATACAGTATAAAATACAAAAAAAAAAAAAAATTAATAATTATATTATTATAAATAAGATTACTATATTTTTTGGTAAAACATATACGTAATCAATTAGGAAAGATAAATAATAAATATTATTATAAATTCTTTAGTCATACTAAAGACAAAAGGTTAAGCATTTCTTATTGCATTATAATACACACTTTTATGTCCTGAGAAAACCTAACCTAACCTTATTTTTTTTCGTGTTTGAACTGAGGGGCTGGAGGGAATTGCTTTCGCATTACTTCTTTCCCTCCCCCCAACCTAACCTAGTCTAACCACAGACTGTTCACCCAAAAAAAGTTTAAATAGAACCACTAGATTGTGTACGCCCTTCAATCTGCTGAAGGCGGATAAAATACTTTAATCATTATCCCATAAGAAACTACTTCCGTCGGACTCAATGTATCCGATGAAATGACTTCTCCACCCAAACACTATGGTTGCGGAAAAGCTTTTCACATGAACCTGTATGCCACTACAGCTATGGTAACGGAAAAGCTTTTCAAGCCCCATCTGCTATGATAGCGGAAAAGCTTTTTACACACATCTGTATCCCACTGAGAGCTAGTTTAGTTTAAAATTTTAAATATAAAACTTAACTAGTTTTACCAATATTTTATAAAAATATAAATTTAAAAGTTAAATGTAAATTCTATGATGTGTTTTATATTATAATTTTAAATGTCACAAGTGCAGTGGCGTAGCCAGGGGGCTATAGCTCCACCCATTGACCGTGTTTTTTTTGTTAATATGTAAAAGTGAAAGTAAAAACTAATACTAAATAATATATTGTTCAAAGTTTAAACTAAAATAATTAGCCATTATTCTTCTTAGTTTTTAAATAAATAAATACTTATAACTATAACCGTGTAGTTATTGGGTACTTTTTCTATTAAATTATTATTCAAATTTTATTTGATCCAATAATTTATGAACGCATTTCAATAATTGTAGTTGAATTCAGCCGTCATTTGGCATTATTTTATAAGTTGGTAGTTTATTAAATACGTTAAGCTTAAGATATATATTAGTATGCTTCAATAAAATTATCAATAAATGTTAGCTTTTCTATTAATTTTCATTGTAAAAGTATTGAGAAATAATAAGAATATTCGTATGGATTCTTGATTTACGTTTTAACTAAAAATATTAACTTTAAATAGCTATAAAAAAAATTGAGTCTAGAGGTTTTTCTAATATTTTGTTATGCCGTTAAGTAATATGTAAATATACTTCAGTATAATTTTCAGACCTTAATGTCAAAAATTGCCAATTTTATCAAACATATACATAAAAACAAGAATTTTACGAAATATTCAAAGTCCTATATTTTGTAGAAAAATTAACCTAACGGTTCCATAATTTTATCACATACCTACATATAATATCTATGTGAATCCACAATAAAATTTTCAAGTCTCTAACTTCAAAATTGCCTAAATTATCGTGGAAAATTGAAATTGAATTCATCGAAATTTCAGTTTTTGTGAAAAATACAGTTTTTATCATTTTTTCTACCTCTTAGGGTCAA
Organism: Tetraneura akinire; assembly: GCA_021307375.1. Taxonomy (NCBI): domain Eukaryota; kingdom Metazoa; phylum Arthropoda; class Insecta; order Hemiptera; family Aphididae; genus Tetraneura; species Tetraneura akinire. The sequence goes on from JAIUCT010000010.1 coordinate 7,067,943, forward strand.
TTTTGAGAAATTCAAAAATGATCTAATAAATACCTACTACATCCACTTTCTAACCAGAAACATATGCTGTTCATGAAAATCGGTGCATTATTTTGGATAGTCATAGTGTCTTCAGAATAATAATAATAAAAAAAAAAACGCACATTGTAAAACCAACCAATACATTCTTCACTTCGCTCAGAATCTAAAAATATTAAATAATCATATGTAACGATAATAATATAACAATTTATATTAAATTATTTTAAATTTCAGATCATGAATGATATTTTACGCAATGAAACCAAAATGAATCGAATTAAAGAAATTATTAAGTTAAATTAATATTAATAATATTATTGAATTACCATTTGAATTAGCATTTTTAAGTAGAACATATATAAATAAAATTTATATTATACATTTGTTAATTTATTATAATCTATTTGGTTTTTTTTTTTTTTGTTATTATGTAGGTACCTACATTAATTATTAATATATTTTTTTGAACATTTAATATTAATATTATAATGCCTCTTTCTACTGCTTTTTTTAAGGGTTTAATTATTTAATTATATTTTTTTGTTAACATTTATTTATTTAAAAAAATATATATGATAAAATACATTACAAATTTATTATTGTGTATTAATATAAAATATTATTTTGGTAGGATCAATGTAATTAAAATGTAAGCTGTCGTGTGTAAGTTTAGTTTGATTAAATTTTATTATTTCAGTGTAACAGTTGATAAATAAAAGAATGAAAATGGTTTTGTAAGTACATATTAATTCTAATTCATTAAATTCATTAAATAGTAGTCATACACTAATACTAGACTAGCTGAATTACCCGTCATTGCTGGGTTTTAGTGTAAACAATGTATATAATATAATATATTGCTATTTAACGATATAATTTAAGTAAGATTGTAGTAGAATTGATAATCATAGATTTGTAATTGAAATTAGTTTGATTTTTCAATTTTATGACCAATTCAACTACAATTTATATAAAATATTATATTCTTTATATATAAACGTATATTAATTACTATTTTAAAATTTTTAATAAAAATTAACAAAAAATCAAAATAGTGTATAATATTAATTCATGTTTATTTATTTAAATATATGTATAAAAAAAAAAAAAATATTTATCTAAGTTTTAATCTACCCCATCAGTACATAGTAATATGTAAAGTTTATAGATAAATTTAATTTTGTTTTAATATTGGCACAGTTATTTGTGAAAAAAGGAACATGTTTTGATTATAGTTTATTATATACAATATAATAATTTAAGTTTTAACACAGCTTTTTATTACTATTATTATTATTTTTTTTATAGTAACAATTTATTTATTAAAAAAAAAAAAAAAAAAATATTCAAATAAATAATAAAAACTAGAACATTTTTTAACATTAAGAAAATATCAAATAAATCTAAATTTTCTATTTACAAAAAATAATTATAATAAATCAACTTAATTAGTTGTAATAATACTTTATGTCTACATGTGTCGTAGACATCATTAAAATATCAATCTATAAATCTATACAACAAATATTTAAATATTAAAAAAAAATATTTTCAACAGTTCAATATAGTCTAATTTTTACATTATACAACCAAAAAATTTCAGGTACACAACCTAAATAAATATTTTTTTTTTTTATTCACTAATTCGTTATATTTATGAATAAAAGTTTTCTCTTTGTTGATACAGTGGAAGAGGTTCTTCAGGTGATACTTCTCGATCATCATCTTCTGTTGACCACTGTTTTATTTTAACCACTTGAGCCATAGCATTTACTATAAAGAAAATTGTAAAAAAAAAAAAATAATAATAATTTTTTTTATCTGTTTAAACATTATAAAACAACTATAAAAATAATCAAACATTTAAACACACCTTCATGCTATTTTATCAGTCTCTAGTATTTGTAGGGCTTGCACCTATAACAAAACGTGTGACTACTCAAGCAGGGTAAAAATAAGCACAAAACAACAAAATACATAAAACTCATGCATTTACAAAACTAAAAATAAATTTATTGATAATTGAACAAATTTTAACTTACAAGCAACTGCTTTACTTTTTTCCATAACCTGTTGTGCTAATATCTGATTTAATTGTAATAAATGATCTCTTTGTTTTTTTTCTTCAATCATCTTTCTTCTACCAATAGTTGTATGTTCATCGTTCTCTCCATCTAAAGTGTAATTGGAAATAAATTATTTATTACATTTGTTAAAAAAAAAAAAAAAAGTCTTACTACCTGTAGTTAGTATGGGAGTAGATTCTGATAACATTTTTCTGATAGCTTCAGCTTTATGCATTCGCTTTTTACGTTCGTCTGGGGATACTGGGGCCGACTCTGGAATGTACCTCTCTGGTATACATATTTTCCCAGGCGTTCCTAATATACTATCTATGGTCTCTGCACTAAATTTTGATGGTTCAGTCTTATTCATTGTAGATCGGACAACATCTGGAGCACCTGGTCTAAGTGCACGTTCCATATCCACGTCATCTCGAGCTCTCCAACCACCGTCTCGCTATAAAATTAATTTAATAGTATATATTAATAAATATGAATTTATAAAAATTAAATTTAATATAATTTTCCTAAACATTTACATTATAAGGTTCAGTTATTGAAAAAGGTCGAACACTTGTAACAGTATGATGTCTACGTTTTTCTCTTGGCACCAATCTTTTAGTTAATGATTCACTTTGTTTGATATTATCGTTTTGATCTTTTTTTGATAATTCTTGGATAATTTGTCTAGCTGCTTCACTCTGATACACTGGAGATAAAGGTGCGCCATCATTTGTAAGCATTGATTGGTCATCAAATTCAAAATTTGAATACATATCATAAGCAACATTCTCTGAAGAGGCACCAAACAATCGTTCTTGTGCTGATAGTCTTTTTGAACAATTATCATCAATCTAATGGTGTTAAAAATTACTAAATAAATTTAAATATGTACAAGTATAAAAATATTTTTTAATATTACTGTTTCTTACTTTATAATCAGATTCTTCAATAACAGGTACACATTTAACATTGACACTTGTTAATGGAAGACCAATGTTACCACCACATTTATCTCTATCTCTCTGCCGTCTCTCTGATTCTCGTTTGACAATTCTTACTGTTTTTATTTCTTGTGGTTTTTCTCTTGGAACGTAAACTAAAAAAAAAAAAAAAAAACTCGCATTTATATTAAATATTACTATTACATTAAAATTAAACAAAAATGTAAAATTTACATTTTTTATCTTCTTGGGTAATATTGTCTAAATCGGTTTCAACCCACGTATCATTGACTGGTCTTTTTTTACCTCTTATTTCGTTTTCATCATTATTCATTTGCATTGATAGTGTATTTGACTTCTCAGTTAGTTGCCTTACTTGAATGCTTAAATCTTCACGTTGCCTTTGTAAATCACCAACCAATAATTGCACTCTTTTAAGTTCAGCTTCTAATGTAGCTACAGTTGGACCACCTGCACCTATGTCTGGTAAACGCCTTGATGACTGTAATTTTTGACGTAAAACTACTAATTCTGATTCTAATCTTGCATTTGCAGCTACTGTTTCTTCCAATTTCTAAAAAACAATGTATGTGTTTAATTTACTATATTAATTGTAAATAAATGAATTAAGACACATACCTTAGAGTTGTTAGCTAAAACTGATCTCACTGAACTCAATTCACGTTCTAGTACATGTTGTTGCCTTCTATAACGTTCTTCCTCGGCTGGACTATGTACACCTTGCATTTTATGTCTTAGGCCACCTAATGCTTTTTCTAATAATTCTTTATCTTGTCTTAAATGCAATAAATTTCCAGACTCTTCTTGCATTATTTGATCTAAATCATATAATCTGTCTACTTTTTCCTGTAGATCGTTTACATTTGGTTTTATTCGTTGCCATTCTTTATTTTCTTCTGCTAAAAGGCGTTTTTCTTGTACTTTGTCATTAAATTCTAAACGTTCTTTTAATATTGTTGGTGTTGAAAGTCCATCAGGATTTTCCAGCGCAGAACCAGCTTGATATAATGATCCCAGTTTTACCATGTTATCAACAAGGTTTACTAAAGGTTTTCCTTTTTCATACTGTTATAAATAAAATTGAATTATAATTTTTAATTCGTAAGCATACGGTACCTATTAAATTATATTTAATTAAAATACGTATGTGTCAGTGTGGCAAAATATGATACTTTGGTTAGATACCCATTTATTTGTAAAAAAAAAAAAAAAAAAATATTTAATTTAATAGTAATAATTATAAAACTTTAACATGTAGGTTACAATAATATTTATATAAGTAAACAAAAGAAAAATACCACACAAATAATATATGTATATTATATTTACACATTTCAAAATAATTATGCAATATATATATAAATTATAATATTATGAATTTGTGGGTAGTAATTACTACAGACTAAGATAATATTATCTTAGTTCGTGATAATTACTGATGCTCACTAATAATAAAATTATAACAATAATATTAAACAAACTTTTCTCTTTTTATAATTTAAAAAAAAAAAAATAATTCATAATTTTAATTTTAATAATTTATGTTGACTTTCAATTTAAATTTAATACTATGCAGGTAATTACTGTACCTATTTAATTTATATTTAATTATGATATATATTATAATTACTTGTTTTTCTAGTTCCAATAAATGTTTTTTCAATTCGTCCAATCTCTGCAAATGTTCTATTTTAGTTGGTGCATCCAACTCAGTTAATCTCGTCTAAAAATATAATAAATATATATATATATATAAAAATTGAGCATATTATTATAATACATGAATACTAAGTTTGAAATTGCTTATATATTTTTTAGTGTAACTTTATCTAAGTTTTAATTTTTTTCATTTAACTATATGAATTCCAAAAAAAAATTTCTAATCATGTATAAAACATGATAAAATATAAAATATTAAAAATATTTTATTTACTTATTAAGATTTAGCCAATGAAAAAATGTTTGATGCAAAAGTTCTATTATTATTTCAAATAAAATAAAAAATTTCTAAATTTTTAAAACAATATATTATATTTATAAACTAACTAACTAAATTAAAAAAAAAAAAATATATAAATATTAAAATATAAAATACATTTCAAAACTGATGATTAGTATTTAGATATAAATAATAAGTAATATGCATGCCTTTTTAGAAACATTCAAGTTATAACTATTAAACTACAGAAATTTTAATTAGTTTTTATTTATAAATTACAAATTGAATAAGACATAATATTAAACTACACAAATAAGTGTATTATATATAGGTATATATATATATATGATGTATATATATATTTTTATAGGTGCTAAAATAATAAAAACAAACCTGGGTCTCAATATCATTATGGCACATTTCCATTGCTTTACAAATAGAAACTCTTTGCCTTCTTAGTTGAATCAATAATAAAACTAATTCTTCATGCGTTTGGCCTAGGAGCTCACCAGCAGAAACTGTTAAGTTCCATTGACTATTCTAATGATTTTAATGGGTAAATAGGAATAATAAAACATAAAACAAAATTTTAAATAAAAAAACAAAAATCGTAAAAATATAATAAAATCAAGCATAACTAGCGTCAGAAATTGTTAATCAGTATGATTATGTTATTTATGAATATAACTTACCCTAATATTTCTATTGCTAGAATAAATATTTTTACTGCCCATGGTTTCATTTATCATTTTATTAATCTCTTGGTATTCTCGATGAATTGGACCTTGTCCAATCACTGATCCGCAACCGGACACTATAAAATTAATGTCATATAGTATTAAATTATTCAGTTCCATATATTAAAAATCACTTATAGATTATAAATTTATAACTTATAAGTATAGTTTTACTTTTTAGCTTATAAAACATAAAAATATAAATACTATAGAAAGTATTTATAATTATTCATATTTATTATTGCTAAAGTGTATACAATAATTATAGTCTGAATTTAATATTTATAATTAACCGACATTATTTAATACTTAATTAAATTTTTTTTTATATATTTAAGAATAAAATATAAATTTTTTTTTATATATTTAAGAATAAAATATAATTTTTTTTTATAATATAACAACCTGGCGAGCTTGTTGGTGTTTCGTCCAAAGGGCGACTTAGCGATGGCGGCCTTGTGCTTGATTCGGCAGGCGTCAATGTCACTTGTCTCTCGGAAGTACGACTGTACGCGCGCGTTACACCCAACATCACGGCAGGGACAGTTGACATGAGGTCCCACTGTCTTAGTTTCTCCCTGTCCAGTTGTTCCATTGATGGAGGGCGGGTCATCGGGTATAGGCCCTCCTCTAAAAAAGACTGAGATCCACTCTTACATCTGCCTTTCTTTACTGAACGATAATCATCTTTATATTCTTTATGACGATCAAATACTGCTTCATTAACATACATTGCGTCATTTTTTTTATTATTCAATATATCTGCACTTTGCCGGCCAGTTTTCTTTTCTGGTTCCGCATCCAAATTATCCAAAGACCTTGATCGCAATGGTAGATTTATAATTGCCAACTCTGTTGCTTTAGGCGACTTCATTTCTGCTGTACGTAATAATCGTGATATAGCTTCTTTTGGTGAAGTACATTTTCTAGGTTCTAAATTACAATAAACACTGTCATCAAGAACACCTTCAAATGAACGACTACGACGACGCATAGTAAAACTATCTGTACCTTGTGGTTCTGGAGTTAATGATCTTAAATTTCCATTGGAAATGTCTGAATAATAATATGGCGCACCGGGAAGTACAGGATCAGAATTTTCTAATCGTCTACTCTCTAAACTTTTACAATAATTTTCATAGAATCTATCACATTCTTCTATATTTTGTTTATCTAAATAATCATCTAAATTTAGATCTACTTCGTACATGCCATTTCTGCTTCCAATTGAATCTAAATCTCCATTATAAACTGATTGTTTTTCTTTTTTACCAGAATCTGAATCTGATTCTGAAACAGATTGTATAAGTGATTCCATCTTTTTTCTAATAGAGTTAAGTTGATTGTCTTTATCAAAGTTCATGGGTGGTGGAGAAACTAGATCACTATCCGAAGAATCATGAGCATCTTCATTGGTAGCAGCTCCTAAATAATAAGAAGCTGGTCTAAATGTGTCAGATAAACTAAACCTAGGATGACAAGGTGTATCTAATGAATCTAAATCTTTAGAGGCTTCATCGTCTGCATCTGAACTATCTGATTTTATAGAAGTATTAATATTAGTAGAAGATTTAAGAATGTCTGGGAGAATTTTGTTTTTTACCTCTGTATATACTGGTTCATAATTAGAATTTGTTTTATAAGCTATGTATTCATAATGAGATTTTTTGTCAATTTTTGGTGAAGGTGCAAGTATAGATTTTGAATTCTGTGTCATTTCAACATAATTTTCTTGATCTTCAGTATCTACAATTACTAACTTGGATTTGGAAATATCTTCTTCTAATATTGACTTTTTAGATGGTGTCATAGGCAAATAATACTGTTCATCATTTGGATCAGCTTTTTGTCCCAAGGCATCTACAACTTCTGGATCATCTTCTTCAGTGGATATAGTATCAGTGTGTTTTTTATTTGAATTTTGTATAATTGGGTCTGTATCACTCGATGTTTCGTATAAAAGTGTTTCAGTATCACTAAATACACAATGTTCATTTTTCTTTTCAAAATTCGCTAGTAAATCTCTTACAGATTGAGGATTTTGAGCAGTTGAATACCTTATATCTTCTTTTTTCAATGATGAAATTTGTGCTTCGTTTGAACGATACGAAGATGATTGAAGAGGTTCTTTCATATCTTTAAATTCAAAATTTTTAATTAAATTTTGTATACCATTTGTTTTTTTACCAAAATCGAATTTCAATAAGCGATCAATATCAGGATCTTTAGATGAAAGAACACTACCCATTTGCAGAGTATCATATCCACTATCTGAATGTCTACTATCTACTAATAGTGTATCATCTTTAAAATAGGAATTCGTTGAACTAGCAGTCTCGTCAGAAAGATTTTGTTTAACAACTGGTTTAGTATAAAAGTTTATTGTGTTGGTGTATTTTGAATCTGGGGTGATTTCGTTGAAATTTTTGGTCGTTGATACTGATACTTCTACTTGACTTTCTTTGTTTTTTACTTCTAGGATAAATAATGATCCAAAATTTTTAAATAATCCATTGTAAAATAATCTTGGGCATGCAATTAGCACTTCGGACAAATCCAAAAAGGATATCATCCATTTGTAAATTTTGCATTAAAATATTACTACTTATAAAGTTAGTTAACAGAGTATGAAGAAGATTATACCATAAAAAGTGTTATACAAATTGAGTATTAAGCTACTTAACTTAATTATATTAAAAGTAAGCGATTCTAATATATACTTAATATTATCTTACCTTCATCATCTGAATAGTCGAAATCGTTTTCATTTGCCAAATCATTTTTAGAATAATTAAAACTGTCATTATTGTACTTGCTATTATAAAAATTATTAGTAGTATTTTCTTCAATTTTATTAGACATTCGATTATCGGTTATTTTTTTATAATATTTTGATAGTTCATTTTGTGCTGAACCACGGTTAGAAGATCCTGAAGATTTACGAGTTAAAGTTGATTGAAGCATACGCTGTTTCCAATCTAAAAGACGTTTCATAGATTCTTCTCTCTAAAACAAAAAAACAAAATAAATAAATATAATGAACATGAAAATATAAAAATATTTTAATCTACTCACTTGTTGTGATTTTCGTTCTTTATCCCTAGAATCAATGCTATTTCTTCTCTGTAAACTTGTACTTCTTTTATTTTCTTTCTGTTCATAATTACGTTTTTCATTTCTAGCAACTCTAGCACTAGCCGATCTATTAAAAGAGTTAACGTACTCGCTCCATCTCTTTTCTTGTTCTTTAATATGGTTTCGATGATTTTTCATTTGTGCGGAAGACCCGTCTACTGGTTCAGTTTTAACATCACTTAAATAAATCCCGAATTGTCTTAATGATAATGCTGATGCACGATTTAGATTCGTTTCCTTACTCAAACTTTGAGAGGCTTGTCTCATTTTTTCTGCATACGCATTTTCTGACCAGTAGCTATCGGAATTGTCAATAAAATCTAAACTTGATTTTGGTCTTTTACTATGTTTTACCGTATTGTAATATTCTGGAGATTTGTATGAAGAATTTGTACTTGTGGTCGGTGTCTGATAAGTACGTTTTACATCATATTCTAAGAAGTCAGCACTATGAGGTCTATAAGAATTTTTTTTCTCCCTATATTTAACAGGACTTGGTACATATTCATCAATAACTTCTTCATACTCGCTGTGATTAGAATACCTTACATCATGACGTCCATAAGTATCGGGCGTTCGGCGTTCGGAATTATTTAATTGAGACCTATTTAAATTTTGGACTAGTGATAATGGCTTATATTGGGGTTGAGCAATTTGAGGATGTTCTTCGTATGATTCAGTGACACGCCTGGGTTTCGGAGGTGCATTGGCATATAATGGTTGAGCAATTTGATTATTGTGAGCTTTGTAAAATATATCATTGTTGTAATAAGATTTTGGTGTTGAATAATAAGATGAACTTAAAAAATCAGAATCCGTATCATTCATCTGATTAATATATTGTGATCGTTTTACATTATTTCGTTCATTATACCTGTTATTATTAAATATATAAATTTAATAAAAACGTAAAACTAATTGATATTAAATACAAAAAATGTTACCCATTATTCTGTTGAAGTATGGATGCTAAGCTCAATGCATTCATCCATTGAACCATAAGTTCCCTAGTATCTGCAGCAAAATAATATGTTCTCATATTATCATGCTCAGCTTTAAAACTAAATTTTCTGTATATTTTATCATCGGAAGGACAACATGGTGATATTTTGTATGATGGTAATAATATTGAACCTAATAGCTTTTCTTCTTCATCATCTAATTCAATATAAATAATAAATACAATTATAATAATTTTTAAACATTTAGTTAAGAGTTGGACTTACTTTTATAATAAAAAAGACAGTACTCTGATAAAACAAACCATCGTTTTTTCCACAACATTAAACCTTCACTCCCTTGTTTATAAAGCCAACCTTGCAGTGTAACAGAAGCAGATTGTGGCCTTTTGATAAGAGGTGACTTTAAAGGACTAGATCCAATCATAGCTCTTCTCATAGGTTGAGTGACAACAACAGAATTCTAAAACGTATAATATATACCTATCAGTTGTTTAAATTGTAGGTACCTACCATTATTAATATTTTAAAAAAGTCATATGTGACATGTGAGCACATGAGTAATACAAGGTATAAAATATTTTTTTATAGAAATAACAGTGTACCTATGTCCCATCGAATTTTCTGTAATATTAAATAACAACTACGAGTACTTAATAAGTTTAAAATAGGAGAAACTTTTAATATTCAAAAAATTATTAGTTTGTATAGGTAGTTAATATAAAAGTATCAATTTATGTAAAGTATTGTTATATATAGAATAAACTAAATGAAGATTTAAAGTATATAATGTTTGTTCTTATTTTTTTTATTTCCTCAAATAAATTAATATAAAAGTATTTAGAATTCGTCTAATAAAATGCTTTTACTATATAAAGTAAAATTATTTCGAATTATTGTACGAAAATGTATTAAACTAGTTATGTATGTTGTATGCATTGATGCAATGGACCAAACATTATAGTACGTACTCGTACATAAAAATCATCACGGTTCAGTGAGTTGTTACAATATCTTATGATTTTATTTTTCTTTAGACAAGAAAAAAAAGTATAGTAGTGTACATGTCATGATGTTTTTTTAATAACCATCATAACAGGTGGTCACGTTTTCTGAAGGTACAAGGTCACCTTTCCCAAGTTGAATATAATATTTTTATATTATTTAATATAAATTTTTATTTTCTACTACACTGAAATAATCACGCTTATTTAAAACTATACCTATATATAACATTATTTCTTTAATTTATTTTGTACTTTTGTCTGGAAATTTAGATTAAAAACTATTCATCATAACTTATAGAACTGTTACCTATATCTATCATAACAGATACCTAAGTCGTACGTATTAGACATTACTATATATACCTATATAATATTATATAATCATTAAATATAAATTAAATAATATTTTCACTCGTGAATTATTTTTTATCTATTTAAATAAACCAATAAACCATTTTTTTTTTTTTTTTATAAATAATTTGACGGTTTTACCTTTTTTAATGTGGCCATTGTTACGACTGTAGAACTTGTTGATGTTGTTGTAGGATCTACCCTGTAATTTGACAAAAATAAATTAATTTAATATCTTAAATTATTCGTAAATAATAGTAGGTAATTAAAAATTATATGCATATTGATTTAATTAAAATATTTTGTATAAATATTAAGATATACATTTATAAGTTCTTAAGTAGTAGGTACCAATTAATTTTAATTTTGTTTATAAAATGTATTTACATTAATCACTGGACAAACACACCACTATAATAATACCTTTACCTGATTATAATGCAAACGGCGCCATGTAATATATTCATAAAAAATATAGAATAATCAATAATATTTGATTATTATTATAATAATAGTATATTCTAATTATTTAATACATTGCATGTCTAATATTATATAAGGTTAGATTATACCTCATAATTCGACTTTAATATTTCTATAACTTATAAAGTTATAACTTTATAAGTTATAACATAATAAGCCAACATAAATATGAATACATTGTTAATGTAAAACAAAAACAATTTAGACTATTGCAATTACTTGTTTAATAGTATGCTGAAAATTAAAAACCACAATTTCAAATCTGTATTTAAAGTTGAAATGTTTAGAATAATTAAATATTATATTATTTATTAATATTTTATAAATAGTAGTGTTCAATAAAATTGACAATTTCCAGTTTTATGGTTTAATATTTTTATTGAAAGATAATCACATATTACGTAGGTATTAACAAAATATTAAAAAAATCCCAAATCTAAATTTATTTTTTACATACCTGTTTAAATTTTTGAATTTTAATAAAATCAACATTATGGTATTTATAATAAAAATAATAGATTCTATTAAAATAAAATTGACAATTTTAGGATAAAAGGTTTGAAAATTTTATTGAGCATATAACTACCTACGTATTGATTAATTTAGGTCCAAAATAGTGGCCAACTTTTTTTTGTAACTGTTTAAAAATGAAATTTTTATTTAAATCAATGAACAATGATACTACTTCTTATTTTTTATCAATTCTTTAATAAAATTGACAATTTTTGGTTTAAGGGTTTGACAATTTTATTGTTGATTTATCATAATAATATAATATTGATAACCTTGGGCCCATAATATTGTATGTATTACAATTATAATTGTATTTTTATAGATGTTTAAATTATAAAATTATTAACAGATGCCATTGTGAATGGGAATAATGGGATACAGCACGTGTAGAGTGGATAGTAGGATAGTTATATATTTTGATTGAAATTTGAATGTAATGATATGGTATTCAAAAAAACGATTTTAAGCAAAGTTTAATCAGGTATGATGGGCATTTAGAGGACTCATTTTGGGATTTTATGAGCACTTTTATAGATGATGGGCAATGGGCATAATCGACAAATTTGTAATTAAATATTTTACGATAATTCAGGAAAATGTTAAACGTAGATACTTAAAAATTGTATGGAGTATTCACATAATATTATATACCTACGTGATAAAATTTTGGTACTCTTACGTTGATATCTAAATTAAAATGAGTATGCATATGTGAAAATTTTAATTGATAATTATTAATTTATAGTACTACAGTACTACATTATCTCCCTTAACTTCGCTAAAAATTGTTTTTTTCGAATGCGATATCATTGTATATTAAAATTTCAATCTGCAAAATACAACATCTTCGACAACATCTATCCACGCTCTACACTTGTATCCCACTCACAATTGTATCATCAACTCATTTTTTACTGATTAAATACATTCCGTAGTTAATAATAATTATAGGTACTTATCAACTTTTTACTTTTATATTAATACCAATAAACATAATATTAATTAATAATTATTATCAATTATTGATGTAAAATGAATTATAGTATGTAGGTACAGAATTATGAATAATTATTGTAGGTATAAGATACCTGAAACTAAAATCTAAATCTGAATTTATATGTTTTGTAACATACTATAACATATATAAATTATAATGTATAGTTTAACGTTTAATATAATATACGAAGCCTATTGTATCTTTACCTATGTAAAGTATACATTTATAAAATGATAAATATAACCTACCTGTATATGTTTAAACGTCTATCGAAATATTATTCAAAATATATATTTTTGGAGATTAGATAATATGTTTGAATCCGAAAATATATTTAAAATATCTGTCCAGGAAGAAAATTTAAATAATTATTCTGGAATTTATACCTATACTAAAAACAGTTAAGAGTAATAAATTCGCAGTGGTTTCCAATTATATTTTGTTTCAAATTACAGCTGTTCGTATTCTTTTCGCAAGAAATTGTTTAGAACTCTAAAACTACTAGGACTCGTCAAACAAAAACAAGGGCGGTAACACAAAAAGACCCCACATTGTAACGGCGACCCTCTAATCATACATTTTAGGGACGCGTTTTTACCCCAACTTGCCTATAATTCGTACCTACATATTTTTACTCGCACCCACACACGCATAAACATTTCAAATAAAATATCATTTAATTATATGGATAAAACTGTAGAAATATTATTTTTTATTCTGTAAAGGAATACTCGAATAAGTTAGTTTTACTTTTTGCGGTGTTTATAAACACGCCAATATGTTAATGTTATATAGACAATAATATTATATATCTCTTCAAAAGGAGAAAATTTCGAAAATCGTCTACAATAAATTTTATATATATATCGTAAAAATAAATTGTAAATAAAATTGCTCGTGTATTGATTTACGTAAAAACTCTATAGTAGATAAAAAAAAAAAAAAAAATCTAAAACTATATATTTTGCGTTTTGTGCACCGAAAGTACCAATACTTACACGAAGTAAGCAAAAAATAATCTATATATGATTATTATACTCGTATAAAGATGTATGTATTTTATATAATATAGGATATGTATATATAGGAACCTGGAACGGTAATAATTAGACGTAAAAAACTAACGACACGTGGTATTAATATACGAATACGCACGCGAAAGCAAACGCTGCGAAAACGACAACAATTTGTGCCGACGACGACCGTTATTATTATTATTATTATTATTATTATTATTATTATTATTATTATTATTATTATTATTATTATTATTATTATTATTATTATTATATACAATTGGTATATTATGTTATAAACCATCGTGATACACTATCTCCGAGAATCAGAAATCAAAAATCCGAATCATATATTATAATATGTTATTATAATGGTCACGCCATATTTTTGTAACGTATTAAAAAACGTAAAAATATTATAATGTCATCGTACGAACCATACCGCGTTGTTCTCGTTTGAAAGTTCGTCGACGACAGTACGACAGACGTATTATTATACGGAATAATATACTCGTATATTAGAAACATATCGTTTACGACAAACGATATAATAATATCATATTATAATTTAATCATCATAACGTGGGCAAAAGAAAAAAAAAATAAACTCGTAATTTTAATAATATTCGAAACATATATACAAATAATTGGAACCGGACCGCGTTATCTTACCCGGGTATGTTTTGACATTTTTTTTTCTTCTTTTTATACTTCTGAAATTTCATCTTGTGATTACGATAAACGTCCATTATATAATATACCTATTGTATACATATTGCAACCGTACACATACATGAAACGATGTTTAAACCGAATATTTTGCTGCGCGCGACGACGATTTGAAATCGCAAAAGTATAATAATTATTATTAATAATTAATTTTTATTTAGGTTCGCTAAAATACGTAATAAATATAATATTTATATTATATTATTCATGTATACACCACAAACAGTATATCGATTAGACGTAGGTACACGCACACACAACGCATAACGGTTCTCATTTACATTTCTCGTATATTTTACGACACCTTGGCGCCGTTCTTGCGTGTTTCGGTGTTTGAGGTTTGACGCATACCTACGTGTACGTATTATATTATTGTGCACGCGCGAAAACGTTATAGTGCCAAATAAATAATATCATAAACTATTATAATTATAATATTATATTATAGTCGGACAGAAACGGTATACGTTTTATAAAATATTTATTGTACTGCACGTTTTCGTATAGGATTTCCTGAAAAACGAAGAAAAAATAATAATAAAATACACACGCGACCGACTCTGCAATATGATGATTATTATTATTATTATTATTATACGAAACGCGTTGATATAATTTCGAGGTCTCTTAAAAGTCCAGATAAATGTAATTTACAATAATGCGCAATACTCGTTTACGCGTTTATACGCATATAATTATATGCATAATATATAGGTAATACTCGAGTACACTCATACCGCATGTCGTTGGGTGTTATAACACGCGTATTAACGATAATATTATATTATAATACTCACCACGACCAGAAATTCCAAAAACAGGGAAACATCGTGGAAAGTGATATCGTCCCGTTGCCAAGTATCGGCTAGAGATATTACGATGAAGCGTTTATCTTATGATTTTTTTTTTTTTTTCAATTTTTATCTTCTATTCTTAACCTTATAACTTCTCTTCGGACTCGCACGAATATAATAATTATAGGATATTGAGCGTTAAATGTTAAAAAATATCACGTATATTATTTAACGAACGCGCGACGACGTTATAACGTCTAGTCGGTGAGTCGCGACAACCGGCCGTCGTCGGACCGAACGATCGTATAGCGGAGTAAACGGTGTCGTCAACGTTTCGCGACAAAGTAGCACGATATCGTCGCAACAATCTTCTGGCATAATAATACTGTCGTTGTTGTTATTGTTATTGTTGTTGTTGTCGTTGTCGTTGTCGTCGCTGCCCATCGGATACTTATCGTCACGTTATATACCAATACACAATACGATACGAAGTGTATTCTACGTATATTAATATAATTCTATTCGGGGACGTGACGTTCGGATCGTCGGAGAAACGAATCGTAAATTATCGGCGAATTAAAAAAAAAAAAAAAAAAATATTATATTATATTATTATCGAACATTATATTAGGTAGGTATATATTTTTATTGACGTTGTGCAGACGAACAATGCGGTATTATTGCGTTTGCGGCGAGCCGGTCGCTCGACGATCCGACGCGGGGCACATTGGAAAATGCACTGGATCGACTGTGTACCGAAATTTTCCGCGACCCCGGACGGCGGAAAAGGGTCGGGATGGCGCGCGCACGCGCCCGCTCAAAAGAAAACGAGTATAGAGGCATACGTGGGCTGCACAGAGTCCGTCGCACATGCGTCCAAATGCCGTGGCCTAGATACACTTGTTGTCATATCGTGTATATATGCGATGTGTTTATATAAAATATAATAAGAGTATCGTATAGGTATAACTGGTATAAGGTATATAAACTCGGTATATAACATATATACCAATGTCCATAACCACTGACAAACGTAGGAACGGTGAGGTTTCTATACATTATACCTTATATTTATTAATATATATATATATGTATAGTACAATATAAATTGTTTTAATATACGTTAATAATTCCAGTTATCCATTTATTAATATTTAGTAATTTAGGACTTAGATTATACGATATGTGAGCAATAATAAGCACGTTACGCTCATTTGCTGATAAATATAATAATATATACCTACCTTAGAGAACGCGGGAGAAACTTGCAGGACATTATACGATTAAAAAAGGAGAAAAAAAAGGAAAGTCAACCGAGTTACTAAAAAAGTAGAAAAAAAATCGTCTACTATTTACGAACATATAAAATAGGTACTTATATTCAATCGCGGAATGTATTATCCGATATATAATACAAAAAAAAATACGCGTTTCTAGTCGATATATTGTCGTGTCCGGTCACACGCACATACGTATTAATGTATTATTATTATTATTATTATTATTGCAAAAATTATAAACTGAAATAAAGCGAAATTAATTTAGTTGTTTTTTTTTTTTCCGTTAAACGATTTCTATTCGAAAATCGTCCATTATTATTAATATCGTGTTATTATTATATTCCAAGACTTGTAACGGCACGAATACTATACACAAATAATACGAGTCGTCGAATGTCGCGTAATGCGCGGCGAGTATAATTTCAACAAAGTATGCGCGGGTGTGTGTATTTTTACGTCATATCGAAAAATATATACCGACAAAAAATTAGTAGTTCGATTGTGTACAGTAGGTACACCTTTTTTTTTTTTTTTTTTTTTTTATTACTCTCGTCCAATGGGGCAAAAAAAAAAAAAAATATATTATAATATACCGAGTAATACATCACTCCGACAGTGATACTCGTAATCATAATATCGTATAAGTTTAAAAATTTCGCCTATATCTTAATTGAAAAAAAAAAAAAAATACGTAAATTAAATCGATAAATAATATTATAATGGTATAAATAACACGAGTGTTCCTTATTTATCGACGTATTTACAAATATATTATTATTATTATAATTATTATAATTTTATATATGTGAAACAATCCGCAATACGATTATACGCAGTTTCTATAACATATCATTACGTATGCAGAAATGTAACGTATTTTCGTTAAATAATAATAATTCTCACGTATATAATATATGTATTATTTATCGAAATGTTATTTTTAGATATATATATGTATACGCGTTTTTTTACTGTTATTATAATAGTACGGTCTATTATATTTTGACTAAATAAAAATTAGTTTTATTTTTATTTAAGTACCAACAACGTTATTATTTATATGTTATAGGTTATACTATGCAGACGCGTAGTTAGGTACGAGTATAATACAGTGCGTATATTCGTTTCGTGTGATATTTTCACAGTTTATATGGAAAATATTGTAAAATAGTAAAATATATGAATATTTATATTGTGTCAAACCCGGAAACCGGACAATCAACCTAATAAAGAATGTTTTTCTTTCTAGCCTCTATATATATACATATATACATATGGCAAAGATATCGCATGATTCACAGGTGACATAAAAAATACTTTTCTACTATAATTGTATAGATATATAAATAATAATGTTTTTTACATTTTTTACCTACCTATCTATATATATATTATAATTTATTTGGAAAAAACTTTTAATTTTAATATATTAGGTATAGGTACCTACTATTTTTTATTATTATTATTATTATTAGACAATTCATCATTAAACTTCAGACTTCTACATGTAAGTTTATACACGCATATGCTTACAAAATTAAAAAAATTTCAATTATTTTTTAGTTTTTTTACCGTTATTTATACTGCGGGTCAATTTAAAAGTTTTATGTTTATTACTTATATTATACTATCGATATTCCTTAATAAATTGCAAAGTTATCATATCTTCAATTGATTCAAGTTTTTTTTTATCATTTATCAGAGTTAAATATCATATTAATTATGGAATCATAATTTGTTTAGTATATAAGTAAATATATATATATATAAGAAATACGATTTTCTTAAATTTTCTAAATTTTTAACTTGAACGTTAAATTTAATAATACCTATAAATTATCTATTTTTGTTAGAAAATACTTTTATTATCGTAAAATATTTAGGTGTATTATTGCATTAAATATAAAAAAAAAACACATGCGTGCTTCGCTTATAATCTAAAATGACATAATAACAATTTTATATAATAACATAATATATTACGTGTTTTTTTTTCTTTTACTTTTTATTAATAATAATTTATTTAACAACAATTACTAGTAATTCTTAATCATTACAATATAATTAGTGAAAAAAAATTAATTTACAAATAATCTTAGTAGTTAGTATAGATATTTTAACATTTATAAAAATATAGATATTATATTATATTATTTATTACTTGCACTATAATTTACATATTATTATTCATATATATATTTATCATATCTTTATGATACGAGTACATATTTTAATATTTTATATCAAATTGTATATCTTTAACTGGCATAATAGAACGTGCATATTTTACGCATTTGTTATTTAAAATAGAAACTAACGCTTATTTAAATAAATAAACAACGTATTTAGTTAAACAATATACTCATCATTTTTCAAATAAATGATGTATTTAAAAGTCATACAAGCATATTATAATATACGAGTATAGATAAACACATATTAGTATATTATATATTTATAAAACATCAAATACAAATATAGAAGGTCATATAATAAACAGAATTTCAACCCAACCTACTGAACAATTAATTTAATTGCATATGTTTCTATATTTTTTGACACAGGTAATACGAGTATAATAAAATGTTAATATACTAAACTACAGTAAATTATAAAATAACGAAGATTTTAAGTTAAAACGTAATATGAATTTTGTAAATAAATTATGCGGTTCAAAATTGAAAAGAGACAAGAGTATAGTTCATAATATTTATTAGTTTATTACCATAATATGGTAATTACCTATGCATTATAATATTCGCCAATTTAAAAAAAATAAAAGTCCAATTCCAGAAACCACAAGTACGTATAATAATTATTAGAAATAAACATTCCACAATATGTTATAGAAGATTAAAACAATATTTTTTTTTTTTTTTTTTTGGAAACGACACGAATTTATAACACAAATTTGAAATTAAGCACTAAACAGTAGCTTTAATGAAAATAAATGAGTCATTAAAATATTCTGTTTTAAATAACGCAACATATAAATGTTACAAAATTTAAATTATTTACGATTTACCTAATAAAATACCTATTTATTATGATTAGAAAATAAAAATGTTAAAACGTGAATGAATTATTTCTAAATAACTGATTTAAAACATGATTAGACGTTTCCGTTTTAATCTGGTCAATCTAGATCTTAGATTTTACGTTTTGAAAGAAAAAAATGTCTTTAGTTAGATAATTAATTTTTTTTTTTTTTTACTAATGCAGTAACCGTGGTATGATAAATTATACGTTTAAGATACCACCTACCTAGTCGTATAGTTTAT
Organism: Tetraneura akinire; assembly: GCA_021307375.1. Taxonomy (NCBI): domain Eukaryota; kingdom Metazoa; phylum Arthropoda; class Insecta; order Hemiptera; family Aphididae; genus Tetraneura; species Tetraneura akinire. Next base: position 7,088,213 of record JAIUCT010000010.1, read on the forward strand.
AGTAATAATTTTCGATCACTGAAAATATATTAATGCAATTATTAAAATTATATTTGCGTCTAAACCTACAATTAAATGTTTATTTTTTAGCAGTTTTTAAACTATTATAATCCTTGAACTCTAAATAGTTCTGAAATATCAAAAAGAATGTTGTTGAGAATGAACGAATTAAAAATAAATATAAAATAAAGTTTGGGATGCCATCCAATCAAAAATAATAAAAATATCCCACACACACACACTTTTATAAACATTTCTGTACAATTTTAATCTAAATATATCAAAACATTTAATACTTAATAAATTACAACTACGGTTAAATATATCTTAATTACAAATGTTATATGTAAAATATTTAAAATATATATAATACTTCATATTTGTCGGTTTATATTACATTTGTTATATCTTATATTATAATAAAATTCTACGTGTTTGAAATTAAAATTTAAAATTACAATCTATAGTGTTTATTTTTTAAATAGGGAAATTATAAAATATTATATTTATGCTATATAAAGCATACGCTTATAAAATATATTTTTACATATAAATAAATGTAGGTATCTACAACAAATTGTCAACATTTTAAATGAATTTAAAAAAAAAATTTAGTACCTATACCATCCATTATGTGATATGTATACGAGTAGGTACTCGTAATTGAAAATTTAAACTGGTTTCCAAAATTAATTTTTTACTTCAGAAAATAACTACCTACTAATTTGCTGGAGTCATTTATATTAAGTATATTTTACTCTTCAGTCATCACTTTTTTTTTTTTTTATCTTATCCTAAACATAAAATATTGGTAGGTATACGAATAATTAGTAGGTAATTATTGTTTACCGATGCATAAACAGTGTATGTTGATAACTGCAGATAATTAAAACATAAGTGGATACTTCCTTTATAAAAGAAGATAATTCATAATAAATAAACTTACTTGTAACTGTATGTAAACAGTATACACTTAGAAGATAATAGTTAAGTTTCTATTATATTTAAATGTTTAATAATAAAGTAATCAATCATAAAATAGCTATTTATTATTTCAAATCGTCTATAGTAAAATAAACGTACCTACATAAATATTTTTACATAATAAAATTCTAATAATAAACGTGTTAGAAAAATATCATTTTAAGTATTAATGTGAATTCGAGACAAGTGGTTCCTTAAAACGAAAAATGTATACCTATATAGTTATAGTTAATAGACACGCATGTAATAGAAACATAAATGTATGTATACAAAAAAAAAAATCTTATGCGAATGAGAAAAATATTGAAATAACCAAATATTAATACTAATCGTATGTTAATTATAAAAATTTTAAATGGACAAAAAATAAAACGTGATTATAATAAGCGGGTCCCACGGTATAGCATAAAAATAAACCTAAAAAAATAAATGAAATAAATTGCGTATTTAATTTATGTATACTAATAAAAAATTATAAGTAAATTATTATCTGTATCTTAAAATAAATTATCTAAATTAAATTACTCGTATACATTATGTACCTATATAATATATATTAGATAATATATATTATACATTAATATTTTTCCTCGTATTTATCCATCGTATTATTCATTATTTCATTATTTTATAAAATCACTACCTATAGGAATAATTAAGATGACTTAATTAAAAAAAAATATACATATTTATTAATAATTAATTGAAGTATTAGAAAGTCATTAATATAATGATTCAATATGATTGGTTTTTATTTTTTTAATATTGAATAGTTTTTCAATGTCCACTACTTGTAAATAGGCATCTAGTATTTAGTATTTATTTACCACCCAACGATCTACAATAAAAATAAAAATTATACATTTATACATTTATCAATTTTTATTATTTTAGGAAAATTATTGTTTTCTAAAATTAAGCACAATAAACATAGTATAGGAATAAGATTACAAATGTTAATAATTTTACCTTCTGTAAAGAAGATAATATCAAAAATGTATTTATTTGCCATGCCCATAACAATATTGCCCAATTGATAATTTTTGACAAACCTATTTTATTGCAATGTGCTTTACCTTATTTTTTATGTTATAATCACTTGTAATAATTGTTTTTAGCATGCCATTTTAATAAAACTTGTCGTGGACTCGTGGTTACAAGAATATCGATATAATTTCACTTTCTCACGACTTTGGTATATTTTACATGAAATTTCTTTGATCATTATTAAATAAATATACGAGTAGTGAATATATTATATTACTATACAAGTATATATTATTATTCAATTCAACAGAGCACACCATTCAACGGGTAGATGAATGATGACGAGGACTCGTGTCTCGTTCTTAGAACAAAATGCTCTCGTCAGTTGTCTGGTAAGTATTTTGTGTACCTATTTAGAATTTTAGACGAAAGATCCTCCTCAAACGTCAACACATGTTGGGTGCACTATTTTAACGTCGTGATCTGCTGATTCTAATTACATCACAGTCATCACGCACACATCTGTATACAATTCTACAGTTATCGGTGCAGAATACAGAATGAATGAAGTATTATATATAAATAAATACAGGGGTTTTAGTTATTTTAGTTATAATAACCCTCCTACAATATTATAATCCAAATACGATTAAAATCTGAATAGAGTTAAAAAAAAAAAAAAATATGTATAATTATTTGTTAAATATACAATTTCATCAGATAAATATATATTGCGATTCACTTAATTATGTGAAATTAAATTTAAATTAAAAATTAGAAATGACAATCGCGTATTTAATCGTATACAACCGCAATCCGCAACAATTAATTTTTTAAACGATAAAAATAAATAATTTAATTCAATCGTATTATGTTTTTCATTCATTAACCTGATATTTAATTTAATTTAACAATACAATTATACGGGTCAATCAGTGTCTAATCACTAATCGCCAGTTTAATGAATAATACGTTTCACCATTCATCAACAAAAAGGACATAATATTATTGTTATACCTATTATAACGTTTTATTGTTGTGTATAAGTGTACATAAATTATTTTATTAGAATAATTAATTATACATAAACGCGTTTGTTTTTGTTTTTTTTTTAATCGTTTTCAATCATATTATTATTATTGGCATTATAAATTAATGAGATAATATCACATATGAGTAGAATAACCAGATATAAGTATAGAAAACACATATTAATAATAACATGTCAACAGCAATACGATAAAAATACGGAATAAGTTTAAATTTAAAATGTATTTTTATTTAAATCATATTACAAATTGATATAATACTATAATAGTATCCATCATAATATTCATTGTTTAATAATATTGTTAACTTTTGCTTATTATTATATTATTGAAAAATGAACGAATTTTATATATATTTTTGGTATATATTATTGTATTTTGTTTTAATTAGATTAGTTATTTATTCAGTTATTGTCTATATTATTGTAAATTATAATTTCACATTTCACAATATTAAGACTAAATACCCAATTATTATAAATTTGTATTTCTAATAATATAAATTACGTTCAAGAGACGGACGTATAATGTGAATGTTATACACATTATCAATTCTACGAATTTTTATAATTATTACGTCTATAGTCTGTATAAATTATATTGTTCGTGACATTTTCAAATAGAATTCTTGGTAGGTATTTATTAATGATAACATATTATTATGAATAATATCATATACTTATTATGCCTAAGAGTAATTTTATCGTGAAATTTTGTCTGGGACGTCTGTGCGTCTGTCTATAAATCTATACGCAGCAGAACGTGTTCGTTTCGTCTTATTTTTATTTTACCTAACGTGATATTATTATCATTACTTTACCGGAAGAGAATTATTAAGGAAGAATGAACATTTCACTATAGGTTTTATTTTCACGTACATGGAAAAATAACTTGACCATTAATCATTGCAGCAGGAATGCGCATCCCGATATTTTTTCTAACTGCCAATATTCCTTTATGAAACGCACGTACTACGAAATGCCAATGTATAAAAACATATACTTACATAATATTAATATTATATTTATAATGCTGTACGTTATGTGCATATAATAAATACAAGAGTATTGAATAGTATAATACACCTATATAAGACATTTAAATATTTCTCGCACAATGGTTCTTTTATTATTATTATTATTATTATTATTATTATTATTATTGACTCGTTCGTAAAATACGATAAGCACGTACGATGAATTTATAATTTATAATATTATTGTGATTTTAAAAATTACAAATATACGTTTTGGACAGGATATAATACTATTCACTTTGAACTTATTTTACTGTTATTTACACAATTCCGCGTGTAAAACACGATAATATTATATTCTCGACCAGTCGGCAATACGAATACCTATTGTATAATAATTATTGTAACTATGCTCTGTATGAAGCCCGCCCAATGCGTTCGAATCGAAATCGTAGTAGGATACTAGGGGAAAAAAAAAATGCAAACGTATCGAAAAACAATAAAAATAAATGCGAAATAATCTATAATGAAATTTCAGGTATGGAAACCTCGGAAGAAGAAGAACCTTGGATACAATTATTTTATATACATTATTATTTACGATTTATACCATAAACATAATAATAATATATTTATACTCTACAGCCTCGGGGCGTTAAAGTCTTGCGTCTCGCTGAGGTATACACATGCGCGTTCTTATAACATAATGGTCGTGAGCGTATGTGTGTAGCCAACGTATACACACGCGAGTCATCAACCTTGTCACAGGGGAACGCAATTACTAGTGTTTGGAATTCACGAGGGAATTCTGGTTGGCGCAGGATTTCTAGGGGGCAAACTTATATTGGCATTCCGACGCACGCACACACACACACACACACACACTGTTTAATAATAGTAATAATATACCCGTGTGCGCATAATATTTTTGCCCCCCCCCACGAACCTCATAATACCACGAAAAACCCCCAAAAAAAAAAAAAAAAAAAAATGAAAAACACACACACACACAAACTTATAATAATAATATTTTATATAGTTACGTATTAAACAGGAAGGTTTTTTTTCCTGCTCCACGATTATAATGTACGATATCCTTACGAACAAAATATTAATATATATCGTAATAAAACCGTATTTTTATTTATTTATTTTTTTATTATTATTATTATTATTATTATTACGTTATACGACACTTACCGTTCAAAACCGGCATAATAGTGGCCCCGATGATAATGTTTCAAAACGATAATCCAAACTCGCGTATAATCCTGCGACGGCGTTCGGTCGCCAATCGACGGACGAAAACACTATAATAATAATAATAATAATAATAAAACGTATGTTACAGACAAAAAAAAAAAAATACAATAATAATACACGATTCGGAAATTTAAAGCAAACTAAAATAACGGACGGACAAATAACAATGCGCGTAGACAAATATTATATTTTATACGATACACACGCGGTGGCGCGCGCACACCAAAAAACACTCGCAACACAAACCGAACGAAGGAATTTCGTCGACGACGAACCGAATTTGTGTTATACACACACGTACGGTGTGGATTGGGGTAAACGGAATAGAATGAAAAAAAAAAAATAATAATAATACGCGTCACTCGCACACGTATGCGCCGCACCAGCACTCAGTCAGCATTGGTGTTGGTGAGCGCGGAGCACTGCCGGTGGTTATTCAGGCGGTAGTGCAGTGACGGCTGCGGGGCAGCAACGGTCACACCGGCGGTGGGAGTACAATATTCTCCGAGATACTGCGGCGCGCGTACAACACAAACGTGCGCGCTCGCCGTTCACCGACGGTCGGTCGACGCAAACTTGTTGAACCCAAAAAAAAAATAAAACTGGTTGTGTCGACTGCGGCGAGAAGGCACGACGGGCCGGGGCCGCTTATTATTATTATTATAAAACGCTGTGCATTACGGCAGCGCGGAGCACGCACGGAGCGGCCGTACACAAAGAAAAATGTGTATACGCCGGCGAAACGTGGTACGGTGGTGCGCTCACCTTCCCGTACGCGGGCTATACGATTCTTTCGGGTTTCCGTTCGGCAGTCACGTTCCGAACGCCGTCCTCCTTGGCGGCCGTTCGTGATGCGGACGGCTCTGCGACGCCGGACCGGACGTGGCCGCGGCTCCGGCGTCGTCGTCAAAGACGCGCGGCGGCCAACGGTTTATTTTCTCCCGTCGCGCCTAGCACGGGGGACCTTGAGGTCCGCATCCTGGGAACCAATGAGTCGCCGCGGCACGGCAGGTGTGGAACATATTATAATACCACGTATATACCTAGGTACATCGTGGCGGGTATCTTTCCGTCGAGTGTGTGTGTACCTACACGTTCGTACCTATACTCGTATAATAAAGTTTTTTTTCTCATAACATTATTACTATCCATTATTCCACCGTCTATTATTAGGCGCGTAATCTTATATATAATATTATATATATTATATACTCGTATATCCTACTTTGATGTCCTGCGCCAGTTCCTTATGTTATTATATTTTTTATCAATGTACCTGTTGTTGTATATAATATGCTCGTATACACAAAGCCACAAAGGACGCGCCGTTACAGGATGATTATCCGTTGTGGTCGTGTATAAAAAAAAAAAAAATCAGTTCCATCACGAGTTTAGACGCGTTGACTTTATAATATTATGTACGAGAAATTTAACGTCAACAGTTCAACACGCTTTGTGTGGTAACGTGTTTTTAAAAATTCGCAACACACACGCTGTGAAATTTGAGTCGTTTTCGACTGACTATAACACAGATTGCAGAATCGTTTTTTTTTTTTTTTTTTTTTTGTAATACTTATCATTTTAATCATTAATTATTGTTTGTCTGTGAAGGTGTGAACTTCAGATTATTGATCAATGATTTATGTATCCCTGCACGAGTTCTGGCCAAGGAAGTAAGTATGTGAAATATGGAAAACCAAATCCCTAGTTGAAAATCTGAAATGTTTCAAATTATATGAAAATTAAATTACATATTATATTAAGGTTAACCATACATAAATGATAAGTAAAGCTTATATTTATCAACCCTGAAAAAAAATTACGTCTTTAGTTATATCTTTGGCCTAGTCTTCGCAGTAGTGTACCCATGGGGCGATGAGCACTCGCCCCTCTGTGACCCGTAAAATATATTTTATAATTTACTAATTACCCCTAAACTAAAAAAAAATGCTCATCATAATAGCATGTTTGCCAAGTGTAACATCCGCTGAAAGGTCACTTTTAATTCTAAGATGGTAAGTAACATTTTCAAAAATTAAAATTATCCTTATAAAATATAATATATATATATATATATACGATGATGTACCAATATATTTATATTATTATTATTGATTTAATAACATTATATAACATTTTTGTTTTTTTTATATGTAATATGTAATATGAAATATTATTTTATTTTAAGGAAGTTAAGGATCATAACAAATATAGATTTCAAAATTTTTTAGCCCTCCTCCAATGATAACTGTCTATGTATGCCATTGAGTCTTCGTGTTGTATCTGCATGTACGAATACAAATTAAATTATTACTAAGACTAATATCCTGACTATATATGAATACACTGTAATTACATATTATATTAGAGGACATTATATAACAGGATTTAAAAAAACCGTTATCCTGGATACTTTAATGTCGACATCAGGTGTCTTGGGTATAATGTAAGATAACACAAGATAAATATAAATATTAATAATTATAAAAAAAATTATACCTTTACTATATTATTATGTGGAAAATAATTAAATATTATATTGTTGTCTATAGAAATATAAAACGTTAATAGATTCACACGTGGGATATACATATAAGAAAACAACTATGTTTCAAGTACACACGGACTGTATAGTATATTATAGCTCATTAAATTATGAAAAATAATTTTTAAAATTTATTGTTATTTTTCAACGAACCGGAAGGGAATGAAAACAAATTCATATTAAAATCACACCGTACACGATACACATAGTAATAACATACAAATTAATAACGGGCTAGTAGTTATGCGTATATGTTATTGTTATTAGTTTATTACTAAATTACTTGTATCACATATAAGTATGATATAATATATAAAGTGTATTATTTCAAAGTATAGTTTATAATTTTTATATTATAAACAATAAATAAATACAATAAATATTTTTCATAAAATCTATAATATTACTTAACTATAAGCTTAGAGATACAAGAAAGGTACCTACCTACTATTGCAATTTTATACCTATCTAATATTTATTAATTTAATTGCCTCAGTGGATCAGTATTCAGTATAGTTAGTCTTAGTACTTAGTAGGGTATAACTTATAACTTCTCGACCCATACATCAAGAAAACACCCGATGTAAAATCAATATATGCATAGGTATTACATAATAACAAAATTATGTTATAGGTAAAGGGGTTGAAGTTGAGTGCCTATTATATGGGCTATGACAAACTCTATAATAAATAATATTAACACTAAGAATTTAAAAAAAAAAATTAATTTTTATAACATTGTTTATAATTTTATAAAAGACCTAGGTATTATAATATACGTCAAACATTTAATATATAATATTTTTTTTAATCAATAATCATAAAATAATATTATATGAAAACATCACGTTTAACTGAGAATTTTAACTATTAGCTAGGTACAAAACAATACTTAGTTATGTTTATGTAACTGAAAAAATAATTTTGAACGAACATTCTCACAAACTTAATTTTGAATTGTACTAATATCTAACTATATTTTATAAAAAATATTACCTACATAAATACCTACTAATTCATAACTGTATACAGTATACGGTATACCTACTATAGAATACAAACTTAGATACATAATGAAACATAATTAGCTGTACCTACCTATATTTTGTTTTGTAAATTGTATTATATTATATTGTATGTTTGTACCTATACGTATTATGCATGGTTAAATTGTTAAAATAACAATCGTTAACTATTTTTCAAATACATCCAAATACGAAAAAATGTAAAATATCAACTCATGTATGTGAATGTGGACAATATGTGTCTGAGTTATCATGAAATATTGAAATCAAATTCATCAAAATTTAAGTTTTCGTGAAAAATGCTGGTTTTCGTCATTTTTTCGTCGTTTATTCTATCGCATAGGGTCAATTTTGAGAAATTCGAAAAATCACCTAAATAATGTAGGTACCAACTAAATCCACTTTCCAACCGGAAACATATGCTATTTGTGAAAAACGGAGCATTATTTCCAGTGGCGTCATTTGGACCGCGCAGGGTATACATTTGCGTATTTAAAATCCAATATTGTAGTAATTTGGCCCGGTTTTAAAATTAATTGGCCTGAATAATTGGTAGTGGCTTGTGGCCTAACTGATATCATATTTTTTTTTTAAATTATAATTTTGTCTTTCTTCTGAATTAAAAACAAAAACATGGGATAATTATCAAAATATTTCTTATCGCGATGATTCGTGAATCGTTATCATGCAACATGTGCGTAATTACCATTATTTAATTGTATTATGTTGCATTTTATGGAGTTACTGGAGTTACTAATGTAATATAAGATAAGAGATAACTATCGGCTAGACTATTAACACCATCTCTGTATAATATATATCTTTTATCTTTTATATGTCTATGATTAACACTTAACACTGTTAATAGTAATTTTATTAATTTGACATAGTAGGTACTTATTTTATAATGATCATTGATAATATTGTAAATTCAGAATTGACGAATTGCAAATATTAAAACATTAATAATTACTAAAATTTGATATTTTGATACAATTATAATAATATTATAATAGTAATTAATAATTATTAATACTTATTGACTATTGTCCTATTATTCATTACTTTATCGGAACTTCCTTCTGCATTTTCCGAAACTCTTAAAATACTTTCAATTATTTTCACTTTACCTAATACAACAACTTCTAATGAGAGATTCTTCTCGTCCTTAAAAAGAGTAAAAAGCTTTTTGCAGTTGACAATGGGTAATGACAGATTAAACGATTTAATGGTTATTAACATAGAATCAGATACTGCACGCAATTTAGATATAAATGAAGCTGTAAATAAATTTGCAAGCATGAAGATGCGTCGGTATCCTCTAAAATATTAACAAAAAATATATCTGTAACTATATCTAATAACTAATAAAATGCTATTCTATAATATTATTATCACCTTTCGCTTTACTGCTTTTCTTAGTTTTATAATTTAGTAAATACTTAATACATAATGATTTGCAAAATGATGTACTTCACATTATGTAGTATTATGTGATATTCTTCGCTCCTCAGACAAGATAATGGTGATGGACGATAGGTGTATTGAATTTTAAAGAAACAATAAATCTTTTGTAAAATATGTAGTTATATGCCATTAAATATGGTAAGAATAACAAAATTTTTATTTTTATTACTTTCGGAGTTATGATTACAAACTAAAATCGATTTAGTGAAAGTGTCGTTTTCGACAAATTTTACTATTTTTACACATTTTACCTGCAGTTTTTTCTTACGTTTATAAGAAAAATTTTGATAGAAGAGAAATATGGCTTAATAACAATCAACATGAAATTAACTATCCAAAATTTTATTCAAGAAAAATTTTTAGTTAGGTTATGATTAAGTTATGATTAGTTATGATTTATTTATTGTAAATATAATACACCAACTATTAGATGGGTTTGTAGAATTATTGTTATTGTTTGAAAATACTTTATTTTTGTTGTGTTAAAAATTCTGGATAAACTAGGTGGCCTGTTCTATACGCCATGCGTATTAAAAAAAAAATTGAAATGACGCCACTGATTATTTCGGGTAGTAAAAGTGTTTTCAGACATAAAAACAAAAAAAAAAAAACCAAAAAAAAAAAATCATACATTATTATAAAACCAATACATTCTTCGCTTCGTTCAGAATCTAAAATATTAATTTTAACCAAGAACCAATAAACAAAATATTTATTTCTTGGTGTTAAGGTGTTAACTTGTTAGTTATTACTTCTACCTAATATTTTTTTTTTTTTAATTTTTTTTATTAAAATAAAATATATTTACAATCTATTTCTACAGTATAATCAGTAAATCTGATGGTAAGTACCTATAATATTAAAGTTCAAAATTGGATAATTTTAAACATGAGGTACTCGTATAACAAATTCTAACAGCATTCTAACAATGTCTAAAAAGTTCAAATACATAAAGTTAGGTTAGATTATAACAACTTATGTTATAGTTACTAAACATTATAAGTTATACCTACCTATCTAACATCTTCATACTTCATTCTTCACAATAATTGTCAATTTGTAGGTACCATATTTTGTTAAGGTGTACTCGTATTCGGTGCCGTAATTAGAGACGTTGAGGACCGTGTGCAAAACTAGTTTGAGGCACTTCGTTTTTTTATTTTACTGATGGTTATATTATATTATAAAATATATATGATTTAGATTTTAGAGGCAATCGTACATCGTACTCCTATAGTCGTATTATCCTTGGGTACTTACCTAAGGATGATATAAAAATAACAATAGGTAGTTGGATTACATTTTTTTGAATTAAATAGATGTTATTTAAGTTTGATTAACTTTACAAGAAAACAAAAAAAATTTAAAAAATTATCTATTAAACAATACTCATTATTCTATAGTTCTATACATGTTTTACTGCATCATAAAGTTATAAAATAATATAAATATGCAATTGACTACACTATTACTTCTAAGTTCTAATGCATATAAATTAATAGGTAATAATAAATTTAATATAAAAATAAAAAATTAAAATTAAAATTAAATTATTTGCATTGTATTACATTTTACATGTAAATAAGTTGTTCTTTTAATCAACATGATAACAAAGTAATAAAATAAGTATTAAATTAAGTACCTAGGTAGGTAGACTAATAATGGCGTATTTTGAACCAAATTCCGGGGGGGGGAAGGGTCCAAAATTTTTCCCCTATATAATAATCAATACTATCAACTTTGAATAGCTATAAAAAAACATTAAGTCAAGGGATTTTTCTAATATTTTGATATGATGTTAAATAATATGAGGACATAGGTACTTCAATAAAATTTTCAGGCCTAAATGACAAAAATTGCCAATTTTATCAAACATTATATAAATATATAGGTACATAAAAACCAGAATTTTATGAAATATTCAAAATCCTATATTTTGTAGAAAAATTAACGTAACAATTGAAAATTTTTATCACATATATTATATATATATATAATATCTATATGTGAATACCCAATAAAATATTCAAGTCCCTAACTTCAAAATTGCCCGAGTTATCGTGAAATATTGAAATCGAATTCATCGAAATTTTAGTTTTCGTGAAATATGCCGTTTTTTCTAACACATAAGGTCAATTTTGAGAAATTCGAAAAATGGCCTAAATAAATTATCAACTACATCCACTTTCCAACCGGAAACATATGCTATTCGTGAAAATCGGAGCATTATTTCGAGTAGTAAAAGTGTCTTCATATTTCAAAAAAAAAGACACACATCATTGTAAAACAAATACCTACATTCGTCGCTTCGCTCTGATCTCTGAATCTAAAACGATCTGCTATAGGCTAAAGCTGATGTTACATGAATAAATATAGGAGAACAGAGAACTTGTGAAAATATCATTTATATGATTATAAATTTAAGTAGATTTAGAAATTCATAAAGGAACGCTATACAGAAATCCACACCCTATTTTTACGACACTAGAAAAGTTATTTAAATTTTTAAATAACACCATTGATTATAGAATAGGTAATGTCTATTCTTATTCAGTTATTCTATAATCAATTCCAATACCAATTGTATACTATGATATTTTATGGTACCTGTTAAATGTGATTTTTTTAATGATAGAATAAAATAAAATATTTGATTTTGTATTACTTTTGAACATAAAAATAATATTATTGACAGAATACAAAATTTGATGTTACCAGTTATTTAAAATAAAAGACAAAACGATAACACGTATACAGTTCATGTATGTACAAAATAACATCCGGGAACACTAATTTTTTGAAAATTTGATAGTCCCTTTACTTCTGTTTTGCCTAATCAAACACTGTGTAATGTGTATATAAACACAACTATTATTTTTAAGTTTTAATTAGAAATTTCCAGTCAAAGAATCGAGTGGCCAGTTACTAAACAAACATAGTAGCTCTAATCGATTGTAACTTTGAATGCAGACTCATACAGTTAATGAAGCTCAATTACACATTAATCATAATTAATCATTTACAACTTCCTGCAAGTTTTTCTTACCTTTGAAATATTTTGTCTTTATAAAATATATAGGTGTGTCTAAAGGATGGTAAGATATGTATTTATTACTTTGGTGCATTTCACTAGGGGGTGTAAGGTGTAAGTAGTGAAAATTGATAAAATACTTGAAGAGATATATATTATATCAGTAGACATAAGATCATTAGGTAAGATAAGGTAGATAAGATTATTAGGTACCTTTATATAAGTAAATAATTTTAATATTATTTTATGATAGTCCCTTCTAGTCTAAGAAGTCAACACACATCAATGTAGATCAGGGGTCGGCAACCCGCGGCCCGCATAGCGATTTTATGCGGCCTGCAATGACAATTTATATTTAGTATAAAAATATCATATAATACAGCATTATATTTGTAGATAAAACTGGTATTCCTAAGATAATCTTGTTGTCCAATCACAAAAGTAGATAGTATTTATAAAATTATTGTAATTTTCAACTAGATTTTCAAACTTTTATTCAATAGACTTCAAAATTAAGTTTTTTCAAAACCCATTTGTAGTTGATATTGATAGCTGTTTACAAATGGAAATTATTGAGTTAAAAGTGACGAGTCTTAAAACTGCTTTTCATGATTGACACAACTTAGTTCAGTTTTATTCAAGTCTCTGTGAAACAAAATTTAGCAAAATAAAATATTTTGTTAAAAAAATGTTATCTGTGTTTGGAAGTACGTATATTTGCGAACAAACTTTTTCTTTAATTAAATATCGAAAAAAAAAATATGCTTCGCGATTAACTGATAGACACTTGAATGCAATATTGAGAATTTCTACATCTAAAATCAAACCTAAAATCAATGAACTGGTTGATGCTATTCAAATACAAAAATCTCATTAACTTTCAATTTATACTTTATTATTATTATTATTATTATTACATGTGATATTATTAAAACTTTGTCAATATATATATATATATATATATATATTTATATCACATTAAATTAATATACTAAAGACTAAACAGTGAACTTAAATAAACTAAATTTTATATAATTATAAACTTTTGTTTAAACAAAATAAAATGTATTTAAATTGTGGCCCGTGAAAAAATGTATTTTTATTTTTTGGCCCTTGATACCGAAAAGGTTGCCGACCCCTCATGTAGATGATAAACATTTTTTTAAATAATACAATTATATCAATTACATAAAACTTAGATGAGTAATAAACTAATTGAAAAATAAAAACAAAAATTTTAAATAATTTCTTGAATTTGGAAAATTTTAATTCGTTCCCATAAAATATTAACAATATTATTTTTATTGATTTATGTATATTATAATATATTAAAATATGAATTTGACAAAATAACAATATAAGAACGAAAACTAATTAAAAGAAAAAAGTCAACTATAATAACATCAATTCAAACACTAAAATAATACATTTCTTAACTTCTGTACAATGTACACATTCTTTACTTAATATTGCATACAATATAATATAGTAATATATTAATTAATAATAATAGTATTTTCCACTCAACTAGCACAAATCAACAATATTTCTGCTTTCAATAGATGAAGAAAAAAGTATATCATTTTTGCATTTATTTTATTAGTGTATTTTATAAAATTATATATCATTAATTGCATAATATATATATAGATATATATTATGATTTGGTATTAATATAAAAACTCTCAGGTCTTTCACATTCATATAGTGATTTTAGTCAGTCGAGTGGGAAACTCCAAATGAAATTTTAAATTCTTAATCCTATGTGAATATAATGATTATCTGTGGAATATTGGAAGGGAATTTAAGATTGAGCGAGCTCAAAATGCTTATCGAATGTATCGTTAAAATAAAATATCATCATCACTGAGTTCCCATAGGTCCTTGAGGTGGTGGTGGTGGATCCTAAAAATAAAAAAATTATCTTATAGAATAAATGAACCTAACTATACTCTGTTCCAAAAGAGAAGACACGGGTTCTGCGCATAGCGAATGACGGCCGATCATTTCCGATCATTGCCGACGATGTATACACCGTAATTAAAATGCGGCACACAATAGCCGTGTACACTTGCACGATTATCAGGTGACAGGTTATACGTATATTCGCCAAGTGTCATAGATGTCAACAATCCAAGCGCGCCGTATAATGGTTTTTAACGATGCAGCTTGGTGTCAGAGGTCGCTGGTGAGCATACGTGCATTTATTGGAGTAGGTGGGGAATGCGCGCCGCCGAACGAAAACTGGTCACCGCTTCGTGTCTTCTCTTTTGGAACAGAGTATATATAATAATTAAATATTTTAAATTTAGTTCATACGTCTGATCCATTATTTCCTGATCCATTCGATGGTAACTTTTTTACAGCTTCATCATGTGAACGAGCCTGGTTAGGACGCATGAAGTACAAAGCCAAAGCAACTACAACCCAAATTCCAGTTAACAAAATGAAGTTAGAATCTTCAGTGTTTGATGCCAATTGTCCATCTAATCTTTGCACTGAACAAATTAAATTACAAAATATTAAAATCTATTGCTTTAATTCTTATAAATTATAGTAATTATATATAAATAGTGTAATAAATAAATTATTGTAAATAGAAAAATAATTGAAAATTAAAAACACCCATATGGCCATATATAAATAACTGATTAAGTGATAACCAGGGCTTGCAAGTTCATGCACTAAAAATTGATTTTATATGTATGCAATAATGATTAAAAAAAAAGCTTAAATATGCATTAAAAACATGTTTAATATGCTATTATTTAATTTATAATGTCGGTGGAAAATATATTTTTGCCAAATTCAATTAAAATTATTTTTTCAAAATGACTTCCGAAGACGATTGTTATTTTGGCATTGTATAATATTGAAATGAAACGATATAAATAATATTTTAATATTTTGATTAAAGTAAAAAGCTGAACGTCATCGAACAACACATCACACATCACACGGATCTCAACTAAACGAGTAAACCCAACAACACAACTAAATGAGAAATGTTTTTAGGAAATTATTATTTTGACTTTAGATACTTCAATACATAAAAATATTATGTGTAAACTTAAATGCGGGCATGCGGATCATGAATTAAACCGTGACAGCTAGCGATAAACAATTTACACTATTTACACATGTTACACCATAATAAAAAATTTTCTGTTATAAATTCCCATATAATTAGGTACAGTCAGCGTCAGATATATTGACACGGTGTGGCAATTTTTAGTAATTGTACCCCAACTTAGTCGTTGTGTGCATAATACTTTTTACATATTTTAATTTTAAAAGTTGTTAATTCAATAATTCACATAAAATCAACCAGAATACCAAATATAATTATTAATATAGTAATTAAAATGATAAAAATGTATACATATGCCTTATAAACCAAAAAACCATTAATATGCTAATATATGCAAAATAAAATTGCATATATAGAATACTATCACTTTGAAACGAATTTATATGTCACTTAGCACTGACTAAGACTTAGCAAAATTGATATGCAAATGCATGAACTCGCGAGCCCTGGTGATAACTATTCTTAAAAGCTAAAATAATATCAAATAATTTTATTAATTAACATTAACAAAAATTATCAATTTTAATTATACTATAAAATGCAGAACTATATTTATCATTCAATACTATTTAATTAAGTTAAGATAATATTATATAAAAATAAAAATAATTCAGTAATTTTGAATAATAATATATAATTATGCAATTTATAATGTCCTTAAATCATTCTAATAATTCAATTTACCTGGATCCAAGCAATCAATGTCTGTGCATGCCGACTGTGACTGGCGTAGCTAGAAATAATATTATTATGACTTTAATTCAAGTATAAATTAAACTTAAATAATAATATTATATTAATAGCAGATAATAATTTTTAATTAATAATTATCAATATGTATTGAAAAAATAGAATATGTAAATATATATGTAATGAATATAACTTTACTTTACATGTAAAGAAATATGATAATATGGATACTTATCCTGTATATTTTGATAAAAATGCATTTAACGATTTATTTTCCAACTTGAACATTGGAATATCCACATATATAAAAACACGACAATCGAATTAAAAGATGACTTTGTAGAACCTGAAGAAATGGCCTGAGAAAAATGACTAGAATTATTTTGTGCTTGTACTTTTGGAAAGATGAAATTAGGATAAATTTATATTATACATTTAGAAAAATATACAATTCTATAATATCGTATATATTATCAATATTGTTTAAATATGTAAGAATAAATGGAATTATTGAGAAATATGTTTTTATATTAAAATATGTAATATCAAGTATAACTCATTTTATTATAAATAATTTGAAACAAATTTATCATTTTCCTAAATTTAATTATCTAGTCACAGAAAAATATGTATTTACATATAAATCCGAGCCCTAATTATCAATAATCAAATATTGAAAATATTTTTAATTTAAATTATTATCTCTTATTAAACTAAAGTATGCAATTAAATAATTAAAAACAAAAATTTTATTTTCATATATTATGTTATATACCTATCTAGAATCATATTAATATATTAAAAACACAAACATTTTGCATGAGATAGCATTTGAGATAAAATTTTTAAATAGCAACAAAACGAAAAATTTAAACTTTAATTATATTTTTATAAAAATGTTTTTTATGAATAATATATAATATTATGTATAATTCTATGCAATATATTGAACTAATAGTTTATAAATAATCATATTATAAACGCAATAAGTTATATTCATAAAAAATATCGATAGGCATATAAAATTATAAAATGAATAATTTTTAAAGCAATAATTTATTAAATAAGTATTATAACATAAATAGTAATTTAATATAATTCATACATCAAAATATACTTATATATTATTTAATATTTAATAATTAAATGAATAATTTTTTTTTAATGGACTTTATTAATATACTGGAGAATTAAATAAATTACCATATACATGAATATATATATATATATATATATATATATTTTCGCAGTAAACACAATAAACTACGTAAAAAGATGTAGTAAAGTATAATAAAAAAATGTTTAAATTACTTCTTTATATTATTAAGGCTATTTTTCTAATTAAATATCATAATATTTTTTCTATTATTTTTATAATAAAAATGTCTACATTATTTTTCCAGATTATACCCATATCCAGGGGCGTCCCTGGCCCACGTTTTAGGGAGGGGCGATTTTTAAATAAAACTTTTTATTGAAAAAATTCATGTTTACTTTTATTAATAAATTACATAATAGATATCTAAAGTAAATTTTTTTTTAAAAAAAAACACTATTTAAAATTTACTACAAATAAGAAATAATATTAAAAAAAAAAAAAAAATGAAAATACAACACATACTAATAATTTTTTAAACATCACCTACAATTTATCTTTATATTATCGTAATTCGTAAATCACATTATATCTCAAATTTGTAATAAATATGTATGAGACGACTGTATATAGATGCACATGCAATGAACATTTACATAGTAGGTATAAATAATTTGGTATTTCACTATTTCAGCTGATATACTCATACTATAAAATTAATGTATGTATTCGTAAAGAAATATTATTAAAAATAATAATATTAACAACAATTTCATGTTTTAATAATTATATATATATCATTAAAAAAATCCAGGGGATGGCGATCACCCCGTCGCCCCCCCTAAAATACGCCCTTGCCCATATCTACATCTAACGATGAATTTTTCTATACACATTTTTTTTGTTTGATTAATGAATATCAATAATTTTGTACTCTTTTTATTATGTTATAATATAATACTTAGTACAAACTTCATAATATTAATAAAGTAATCCAGCTGTGACCTTAATAATTAGTTGTTTACCTACACCTATTTATAATGTAATATTAAAAGTATTAAATTGAATAGAAACTTAAAATTATTTTTATGTACATTTAAACTGATACAAAATATTATTTGTATAATATACAATATTTAAATCAACTATTATATGTATGAATAAAATGCATTTTATAATTAATATTTGATACCTAAACCAAAACATTATAAACGATAATTATAATTTTTTTTATTTATTGACATATTGGTTAGGTAATTTATTATACATTTAATTGCGAATAGAATAAAAAAAGTTTTATTATATTTTAAAATTGATTAAAATTAATCTTGAAATTAAACGTAAGTCCAAGTGCTTATCTAATAAACAATAACAAAAATAATTTGTTTTGGTTCAATTCTTATAAAATTGTAGGTACATGTTTACATATTATCAAACTAGATAGGTAATTATTTATACAGAAAATATTATTGTTTATGTAAAATAGAGGGCAATTATTAATGTTCGTATTGTTATTAAACCCGACATATTGTAACAATAATGTTCTTACCAATGATAGGAGTCGTTGCATGGACAACTCATGATTCCAAAAGCATTCACACGGGTCGTCGCTCATGATACAGCAATTGACTTGAAAAACAACGAAACCTAAAAAAAAACATAAATATGTTACGAGTTACAACTAACCATCGAGCTATGCTACGAATACCTGGACGTAATTTACTAATTTACCTACAATGAATCGTTACAGTGGACTAATGGCTGGTTTTCGAAAATTTATCACCTATTATTGTAACGGATCAACTTATAGTGTACCTAGTTTTCGACAAACGTTGCGGCCGAGAGATGAAGCAAATGGCACTGCGATTTTATTACGCTTGGACAATAGTATTAACTATTATATTTTGTCTTGGAATAAAAATATTCTACACGACGGTAGATCGTGGTGGTGTCACGAAAAATCCGATTACAAAACGCTTGTAATGTAAACAAAAAAACATAAAAACAAAATAAAAGTAAATAACACTAGAGAAATAATGCACTGAATTACTGAAATGAAATTATTATTCGTTGCCACTTGACACTTTGCCAGTCGTAACAAAGATAACGATCATTGTATTGTTATCTCAAACCTGGTGTACGTTTGGAGAACTGCTTCACCGATCAGCTGATACTACGTTGTCTGGATTTTGGCATACGTATTACAATTACGTAGCAATAAAATAATTACTGTTGCGGAACAAAATAGAAATATATTACATACGTGTTCGTCGTTCGCTGGCTGTTCGCAATATTCGTATACTCTAATTAGCAATTGCGACGTTTAGTGATTACTGATTATCCACCACGATTCACGAGTCAATAGTCGTTGTCCCGATTTCCCGAACTCTCAAGTTTCGACGACTACATCGACCGAAAAATTATATTATTTCCCCCCTTCCCAAAAGTCATTATAATAATATTCTTTATTGTCGCGTTGGTAAAATATTTTTCAACCGCGGTTACTTAGGTACTTACCTACTACCTAGTACCTAGGTACCTACTGACATTTACCAGTCGACGTTTAGGCGAATATTCTGAATTTCGTAATATTGAGAGTTGAGACTTTGAGAATTGAGAGTAAAAATACGAATAACCTGTTATGGGCCATAGTCGAATTTACACACCTATGGTACCTAATTCTTTCGCTCGATTTCATAATAAAACGAGGAGTGGTTTTTTTTTCAATTACCTATATTTAATTAACTCATACAGTCATATCTAACACGGTTATTATTTGTTTAATGTGATATTTTCAATACCTTCATGTTTGTTAATTAATGTATTTGTTATTCACTTATTCAAAATATTTATAAATGCCTACAATAAATTAATCATTTACTGTTTAGAATTTAAACAATTTTAATTACCTGATTAATATCATAAAATCACAGGTAGGTCTGGTTAGGTATTAAATAGAGGTGTACGATATGTACGTTGTGTATCTACGTGGGGGGGGGATTAGAACCCCCTAGTGATCAGATATTTTTATTTAATATATTATTATAAATAGTTTTTTACATTATAATGAGTAGGTATAATTTTGATGATTTTTAAATTTTAATGTAAAATTGAATCGGGTCAATATTGTCAATAATTGTAATGAAAATTTTACGCTTAAGTGATTACTGATTTTACCCGTGAAGTCGAAAAATGCATTCTTTATCAATTAATATTATTATACCTAATAATTAACTTATTGTTTTTTATCAATGTTTAGAATAAGACGCCTGTAACTAAACGATATATTATAACTTTAATTTTAATGGTATTTTTTAATAATAAATAAATACACATTTTATTATATTTTTAACTGCATTTCTGAATTTTATTTAAATAGTGTCTAAAAAAAATATATATATACTCGTATATATATATATAATATATTAAAAAATCAATTTTTAAAATAATTTTCTACTTTGAATATTATAATAATAATTTAAATTCTCAATAACTACAGTAACAAAATATTAAATTATATCACTTTATTTTGCGATAATAATTATTCCGGATATACGCCTGGCATTGTAGATGTGTGAGATGTTTCTATATATTACAAAAATCGACCATACGTATTTATTGCGATTAGTATTTTATTATTATTATTATTATTAATTATATATACTGCTGTGTAATTAGTTTATTATTTTATATGTTTACAGATTAATAATATTAGTATTCTCGTTATTATTGTGTATTTGTGCGTGGTCATATAATTCATAAATTAAAGAAATTTGATATAAAAATGTAAAAAAAATTATAATAATACGCTATACATATGACAATATGTTATATTTTCGAATGTTAAATATAAATGTTTAACTTATTTAAAGCTATTAAAAGTTGAAATTACAAAATTTATTGAACAATTTACGCGTCATTTTATGTTGTACATATTTTGTATTAAAACATATGTTTAACTTTTGACTTTATTAATAAAAAATATTATTAACAATATTTCTGTCTATGATTATGTACATTAGTCTAAAAATATAACTAGGCACAAAAACAAATTTGATAAATACAATTTTGAAAAATTAAGTTCAGTGGGCACTGGGTATTATCATCGACTAGGTATATTATAAATTATAATATACCAATTCAAAAATCCTGTTTGTAACTAATATAGAAAAATGTAAGTACCTACTTAAATAAAGTAGTAAAATTATTTTTAAACTATAGATTATTTTATATTTGTAGAGTGCAGGTACCATGTAAATGTACATGTGTTTTATACAATGTTATAATAACTAGAAACCAAAAATAATTTATATTTGACATCCATTTAATTTAAAAAAATTTAAAAAAAAAAAAATTATGAGTAAAATACAGGAAATTATTATTTAAAAACAACAATAAGAGGATACAATAAAAATAAACAAACAATTCAGCATCTCAAATTGGATATCCTTCGAAAATTATAGATATGAAAAATGTTATATTATATTGACTTGTTATCTAACTTTAACATAAAATATAATTTAATGTTTAATGTGTAAGTATATAAGTTAGGTTTATTTTTCACGAATTTAATGAAACCTACCCAAAACTATAATAGCATAAAGTGATTATATTTATGAATTATGACTTTATGAGTATTATAAGATTTTGGACAGTATAATTATGTCATTACCATCACGATTATTATACGAGTTAATTGTTTTTTTATGGCCTAAATCTCTTAAAGTTTGAGGTTAAGTTTATTAATTTATTATTTAAAAATGAGTTTCGAAATATTTTTATAATATAAAGGTTGTAACTTGTAAGGTTGGAAAATTGTTGCAGAAAAAGTTCGGGACACGTCACTCATTTAGGTACATTACTCTGAGTTTAATACCAGACAATTTCAAAAGTATATTTTATTATACCAAAGCATATACTTTTAAATAATAATGTACATTAAAATATAATTATTTGACCACATTTATTTATGTATTGGGTTGTCAGTAAGTATACCACTATACCTGTATAATAATAATAATATACTAAATTGTATTGCGTTAAATTCAATACGAATATACCTTTATCAAAATTTACAATAGATTATAACCGTAACCATCATATTATTATTGATTTTTTGTATTAAATTTTAAAATACCAAATAAAAAAATAATTTTTATTTATACACTTGCATGATTATCAATTAAGGGACGTGTACGATTAATTTCTTATTATCATATTTTATACTATAATATATTTTGTTATTGTACGAGTATTTTTTTTTCAATTTTTGTAAATATAATATAATATATTACTATTATGCGCATACAAAGTCAACATTTTCGCTTTGTTATTTTGTCAAGTCTACTGCACATGCATATGCTTTTTAATAGATATTTTCTCCACGATGACACGCGGTAATTATATATATATTATAATATATACATGCATTTTCAATGTCATTTCCATTATTTTTGTAACATGAAATAATTCCGATCACCTGTATATACACATATACACTGCAGTAAACGAATAAAGTTAAAAAGTAGGAGATATACCTAATTGGAAAATACAAGAACATTAATTATAATATTTTTATTAAGTACCTATTACCTGTATACCTACGCCTAATTAACGTTTTAATATTACGATTACGAATTATATACTTATATTAAAAATACTATTTACTATTTATTTATGAATAAAATTTAAGATAAAAATACGATATGTATTAAAATATAATATATAATTTATTGAACATCCGCGTTAATATAATATTTGACGACTCCATTTCCTATTGTTTACATGCCTGTGTGGTCGTGTATCTACATAGTGCGTGTCTACCGTTTATGTATATTATATATAACAATTTAGTATATATGTATTATATACTAATATAGCATTTCATAACATTTGACTTGCATATAAACGGCAATAAATATCATTTTATTTACACGTAATTCATTAATTCATTCATTAACTGATTTAATAATAAAAATCGTTTTATCATTAATTTATATATGTATAATATATATAGTTTAATGCCGAAGATATATAATAATATTATTATTATAGGACAAAAAATGTTAATTACACTCTCGGGTTGTGTTCGGTAAATATTAAAATATCTTAAAAATAAAATACGTATATTACCTTTCAGTCGTATAATTTGGTAAAAATTTTCGATTCGCTCGATCGTGTCGGACAATACGTGAAAACTGCGAATGATATTCTGACGACTGGTGGTTTGTAAAATAAATAATTTAAACTTTTTTTTTTTTTCGTATACGTGTATAATTCTGTTTAAACAAATAATAAAAATAATCATCATAATAATAATAATAATAATATAATAAAACAGCTTGTCTGTCTACATTATTGTGGAGTGTGCACGCAAGCGCCAAAGATGATTTGCGTTGTTCCGATTGGTCGACTCTACGCAAAAGTGCACATCACCGGCAACAATACTACTTCGTCAGATCACGCGCCTTATTTAATCTTCACGCGCGTACGGCGTACAATCTACACGGGTGTGCTGATGCTTCGGGGACGGGTATCCAACAAGCCGAAAGGCACCAGGTATATATAACAATAATAATATTATTATGTATTATTATAGTAAAAATATAGTGTGTGATAATAATATTTTAATGTTAAGGCGTAAATTTTTACATGTGTGTTCAACGATTTTTTTCGAATATCATTAAAAAACGATTAGAATAAAAAGAAAAAAAAATTTTAATTTAACGTTGTTTTATTCTAATTATTACTCTGAGAAAGAAAATATTAATAATAATGACTAATAATTTTAATCTACTATATATAGTTTATTCAAATAACTTATTAGATAGGTAATCGCTAAAATTATTTTTAAGTATTTATACGTATAATTTTATATAATTTTAATAATCGTCATTGTACTATATAAATTTGTTTAAATGTGGTTTTAAAATTTTCGTTTACTATTTAAATATACACACAATACGACAAAACACACACAAACATATATATTATATACTCGTACATAATATTTTAGACGATTTTTATTAAAATAATTATTAAACGACAATGTATAATTTATTAAGGGTGTTAATAAAAATACGTTTATATATTATTTTTTATGATTTTATATAGAAAAAAAACATTATAAATACACGCATGTGTTAAAGTTATAATGAGTAGATATATTAGTTTTTTATTACAAATTTTATAAAATAAAGTTACATAGATCTGCTAAAATATATTGCTAAACGAATCTAATAAAACAGTACACGCATTATGCATAGGTATATTTAATATTATAATTTAAGAATATTTTATAATTTTACTATACGTACTACCTATTTATTATTATACGATGTACTTGTATTTTTTTCTTTAAATATGTAACTATTTTATATGCGTAATATGTTATGATTATAAAATAAAATATTATAATTAGGCAATCATAAAGTAATAAGTATATGTATATGCAGACATGTTTAACATTATTAAATGAGTACATGTATAGATGTATCGTGTCTGTTTGATTACCTGTGTAATTTAATTATAAACGCGATAAATTGACGTGCAGTGTATCGAATATTATTCACGTTTTCATTAAATTTCCTCTCGGATGTTATAATATATCAGTAATATGTTAAATTAATGATATTTCAATTAAAATAAATGGAATAAGTAAATGTATTAAATATTAAGATAAATTTATTATTAATACATAATTTTATATGCGTTTAACATGTATTTATTTAGTCTTTTGAAATATTTAATTGTATTTTTTTGTTTTTTGACATCATTAGGTGACACTTGTATATTTTGATTTAATTAAAAATTTAAATCAATGTTAATAATTTAGTAATTCGTATATATAATAATTATAATACTACAAAACAATGAATACTATATATTATAATTTTTACATTTTCCAAATTTTTGCATTAAACTACTTTAGTAAATCGATTATATCACTTATATAAATTATTATTGATGTAGTCGACAGCGAATCGTATAAACATCGTGGGAATAGATAATTGATTAGAGATTCACGATTTCTTTCAAAACGATTATATTTTACCAAAATAGATTTTTTAAATAAAAAAATAGACGTAAATGTATATTTAAAGTAGGTAATTATAAAAATATTTTATTTTGAAAAAATTTTCTAGGATAATTCAATTTTTTAAAATATTTTATATTAAAAATATTATAAATTAATATTTTACTCGTATATGAATTTGTATATATATATTATTTAATATTTGAATTAAATTTATAACTATACTTTTGGATTTTGTACCTATACTCGTATATCAATATATTTTGAAATATTTATCTCCATAATATACGCTCATCACGCTTGTGAACCAATGTATCAATAAACATCTAACATTATAGGTATAATATAAGGATAACAAAAGAATAATATAATAATATTTTTATTCTTCGATTCAATAAACCTATAGTATAATATGAATACGAATTCCAGATTTACTGAAGTAAAAATGTGTTTAAAAATAAGTTTAGAGAGAATAGTTTAAATATTTGAATATTTATGTTCCTTATCTACAACTATATTAAAAATTATGATAATAAATATTAATATTTTTTTTATATAATTTAAAAATATATATATATTACTTTATAATATTATATTTTAGCACATTTAGATAAACTTTGACTGCTAGTTAATTTTAATTTTGAATTCATACATCCGTTGTGTTCTGTGTCAACAAAACGTTGTTTTTTAGCAATCAGTGACTAGTGACATCGTATTTAATTTATTCAGACACTCTCAACTTGTGTGTTGCGTGTGCCATATTATAATATGATAATTGTATACCTCTCGATAATGTGTATAAAGTCCATAAGTACTAGTGTACAACTGCTACTTAATGATTTTAAAAAACAAACGTATAAAACTGTAAGCACACAATAGGATTTATATTTCCCTACTTCGGCCGCGGGCATTGTTGTTCGATAATTGTTGATTAATATATAAAACTTGACGTGCTCTTGTTCGTCCAGTCGTCCGCCATTGTAGTATAATATGTCGACAACAATTCAATCATTCTGAAGCCGTGGTTTAAAATATAATATTTATATATTATATATGTATGACTTTACCCCAGTGTATTATATTCAATCATAATAAAAAAAAAAAAAAATTAAAAATCATAATAAATTAAAATTGAAATAATGCTAAAGAAATATAATAGTGTACTACGTAGTGTTGAAGTTTGAATTATTTTGTATTTATTTTAAATTAAAATAAAAAACAATAAAATAATTATTGTGTTTCGACTTAAAAGTTAAAAGTCGATATAAAATATTAATAAATTGTTGGTTTTTTGCGAAATTTTATTGAAGGAGTGCGGGCGGATAGTTCCAGTGGTACTATCGGGGGGGTTCGGTCGCGATGGTCATCGACGACGAGGACGGCGGTGGAGGCGGAAATGATACACCGCCGGCGATAGTGATGGAACGGCGTCGACGACCGGGCAGAGAACAATGGTCAAACAAAACGGACTTCCTGATGTCGGTCATAGGATTCGCCGTGGACTTGGCCAACGTGTGGAGGTTTCCGTACTTGTGCTATAAGAATGGCGGAGGTAAAAGTACTTAAGTATTAATATTACAGACCAATATATTCCTTAATATAATATAATATAATATACCTACACATTATATATTGTGGGATTAAGTAATAAGTATTATTAATATATATATATATATTATATATATATTATAGGACTCATATTATTATATTTTCAATCGTTTGGAACTATGTGTGTTTAGGTGTATAGGCAAAATATTTACTCCGTACACGATGATTCTTAAATTTTATTGAATTAGACATTTTATAAAATAACTAAGAGTACACAAAAAAAATTAACTCCATTGTACTTTTTAAATTTTCCTAAAAACAATACATTTTTATCAACTACAAGTCCACAAACACCTCGTTAAAGTTCAAATTGTACATAATATAATATTATGCTATATAATATTATGTACGAATAACACTAATGCATTATATCGTTATACGTGCGTGAATTCAATTTTTATACTTATAGAATAATAATAAGATCAAATAGTACTTTTAAAGTCTCTCAATAGTTGCAAATATTCGGAAATATGAGTACCTAGTAATTAAAAAATTCTTCTTCTTGCAAAACTATTCTAAGTTTTTCGTTTTTGCCATAAGTATTGTACACTTAATTGTTATAATGATGAATAACCTGCAATCTTCGATTTTAACTCTCTCATTCCCAGAGAAAAATATTAAGAAATTATTTAATATTGTTATTTCCTCGGTTATTTCTATGTTAAAGAATGGCTAATATATAAAAAAAAAAAAAAAAATTAATAATGATTGAAATAAAAAAAAAGTTATTTCTTATATAAATAAATTTATGAAACTCTGTGTAATACGTATACTAGGTATACATATAGGCGTAAATTAAAATCAAACAGTTAATATGCTTGTACTTTTACAAAGTTCAATTTATGAATCTTTAATCAAAATTTTGAGTATCATTAATATCTACATTATTGCTATAATATAAATTATAAAAATTAATTTTTTATTTTTGTAGTAGGCATAAACTATAATAAATAATGATGAAAAAATGATGATTTTTATTAATTGGTTTTAAAATATGTATACATTTAAAATAATTAATTGATTGAAATTAGCCATTAAGTTCGTTAAATTTCTATGAATAATAATTATTTTTTCATTTAATTGAAATATCTGCTCGAATAATGAATAATACGTATATATTTAACATCAATATATTTCAATATTTGCTTTTTCTTAATAATAGGTACCATATTTTTAAATTATTAAATATATTTTTTAATTTAATATTATATGTTTAATCATATTCAGATTTTTTATAGGTACTTAATTTGTAATTTTAAATATATTTACCTATATTAAAAATATCTAGAATTATAGACAAAGATCACCAAAGCAAATTATAATTTCAATAGATGTTTAATTTATCAATAAATGCTGACATATTTCGCTTGTTAAAATGGAATAATAAAAGTTGGACGGAAACCCTTTTTTTTGCGGCATGGATGAAAATAAGATGCTCTTTATCGTAAGCTTCTTTCAAGGTTCTTGTCACGATTAGATATAAATAAAATAAACGGAGAAGGGGGATAAAACTGAACCATTTAAGATGTAATAAAAATGAAGAACGTATATCAGGAGGGCAAGTGCACCGGAACTGATGACAATTTTCTTGCTCGATCGCCTTTGCCAACCAGCATATATTTCTATATGATGAACGCATTTCAGTAAAAAGGTTTTTGAAATGTTTAAAATGTATTTACACGTATTTCATTATTATTAAAGAGAAAATGTAGAAATGATTGACAATTTTCAAATAAGAATCCATTATTTTTTAGTTGTAAGAGAAATCAGAAAATAAATGTTTAACAATAAGATTCTCTCATTGCCATAATAATTGACATAATTATAATTTATTAAAAATAAAATATTACAATTTTTTTTTAAAATTATTATTTAAAGTTTTGAATAAGAATTTAAAATATTTATAAGTTTAGTCGTTATAAACCATATAATTAATAAAATTAGGAAAGTTATTTATTGTTTTTCAAATAAATATATGATTTATTACTTATTGGTTAGGTCACCCATAGGGACACCATGGAAGTATGAAGTACACAATTTTTCAATTAATTCTACTGCAAAGAATCACTTTATCATAATCATTATTAAAACTGAAAACAGTATTAGTTAATGTACTGATAATGAGTATTAGGTCTAGGTTCAACATTCTCCTTTCCGTAGGTAAATTTCAAATAATTTAATTTTAAAAATCTGACTGACATTGTATATATATATATATATTCAATAAATATAAATTCATCTCCAGATGTGTTAAGACAGATTGTAATTGAATAATAATAAATTGACGTCACTCATATTATTTCAGCAACTGTATTTACTATTGTTCAAATACTAACGATATTGATTTAATTTTTATTCATATTAAATATAGAAACAATCATATACATAATGCATTATTAAATTCTGAAATTATGTATAGATTGAATAAAATAACGAATAATTTTTATTTATACAATTAAAATTTTTAATTATCCTCCTTTATCCGTTATATTGCATATTATTTATTACTCGTATATTATTTTATTAAATAATTTTTAGGATTTCTTTACTGAACGTCTTATATATGAAATACGTATAGTTTTTTATTATTTCTGTCTTTAAGTACAAAATCATTGTTTTTACGACGTGAGAGACGTGTTTACGGTATTGTTGTGTATTGTTCTATACGTTCCAAAAGTTTTAATTATAGTTAATTCTGCATGATGTATTCAATTGTTAATTTATATTATTATCACCTACAGCTACAATCTACTTTTATTTTCAATTCATTTCGTTTATTTTGTTTTGTAATCGTTTCGTTTTAAATCATACTTGTCATAATGTGCCATAATATAATATAATATAATAGTATAATATACGAGCATTACATGGCATATAACGCAGTTTTTTACGGCATATTTTTCATGAACTATATATAAAATATAAATTATTAACAATACCTATATAAAATGCTGGGTGTATTTACAATTTTTTTCACTGATTAAAACATACTCCTATATAGAACCGTCGCGTGTCGTACGAGGGAATTACGTAGCACATTTTTATATTTTCAGACGAATACATGTAAATTAGATGTTATACATTATATATATATATATTATATAATTTATAAAAAAATATTAATAATATTAATAACCCGAAGGTGGGTATGTCAGAACATTTTGAAACAATAGACTCCATGAGTAATACATGTGACAAAAGTGATTTATGAACACCGTTACATAACATATCCATAATGTGCTTGTCGGACCGTGACTTTCAGTCCACCTTGTGTATTTCGCTATACCCGAATCGCGAAAAGATACTGTGTGTGAGATTTTATGATACAATATAGTGCACATTTCATAACAGAACTTGCTATTTTATTAATGCGCAATTAAAATGTATATAGACTTATACGTATTTATATACTATATACTATATATATATATATAATATATTCGTATAAAATATATAGGTACTCGAATAATATAAGAATGTGAATGTGCATCATTTACTTGTGAGAAAGACAACAAACATGAGGAGCATTTACAAATAATAAAAATAATAAATAAATAAGTACGTTTTACTACTGGATATAGGTTTCAAAGTTTTCTCTCTAATATAAAACGAGATAAGTGAATATGGTATACGAAAAGCGCGCATAATATGCAAAACCCACCAGATCTACAATTCGTATAGTTGCGTATATGGATCAGTAGTCTGCACTGGATCAAAGGAGCTTCCTACGGGAAATGAGAAAATTTTGTTAGCGACCGGAAATAATGTTCGAACACACGGAAATGGTTCATTACCGATTAAACAGGTGCACATATACCTTTGGGCATATCGAAAGTCAAAGGTGTAAACGCAAATCGCCGTCTTTAAATTATTATTGGAATTTAATTTTTATTACGAATACTCGAAATTTAAATCTTCATGTGAAAAACGATTTGAATTTATTCCATGTATATATATATTATTATTTATTAATATAAATAATTATTAATAATATTAAAAATTAAATTAATAGAATATTTTAATTAAAGTATACAATTTGTTTGTACGACTCTAGTATACATATTTGAGTCTATTATTAATGTAAATGTAAATGTTAAAATAATTTTATTGTTTTATATCATATATGTATTTAGAAATTACATTATAGGCTTAAAAACTTGTATTAATTGCAATTTATGTAGATTTGCATTTTAGATAGGTGGATAAATCAATACAAATAATACAATAATTATTTATTATATATGTGCGAGTATATTTAGGTTCAAATAATATAAAATTAATTTTTCATAAATTTTTTTAAAATTCTTTCAATTGTTAAGTGGTTTATTATATTTAATATAACTATTTTTTGATAATTTATCAAACATTTATCATTATTAATTTTTAAAATATTATTAAATACCTGAACTACCAGTATACATATTAATTAGAAATCTTTTAAATTATAATGTGGAAAATCAGTAATTATTTTAAACAACAATTTGTACTGTATATTCAGTTTATTAACATATATTTTAACGAAAATAATACTAATATTAATATACTGCATTACAATAAACAGTGAAAATTGGATTTTATATTAAAAATTATTGAAATAATACATTTATATTTAAAATAAAGAGATATATAATAAATAAAAAAAATGTGCTATATTTCATATTGATTTTATCTTTGGAAAAATGAGAAATTGTTCAATATGACAATATAGGTATATTGAAATATTAAACAATGAACAATTATTGTTCACGTATTTTAAACTTAAGCAATTCCACTATCTTTCTTACACCATCCGCCTATCCTCAGTATGATAAACCTCTTACGTGGAATATTATTTTATTATATGGAATGAAATTCCTATAAATAATACTTCTTAGCGAATGGAAATAATATTAGAAAAATTAATTTAAACAAATCTACATAACTACATAAGCCTAAAAACAAATTTATTTAAAATATATGTATTAAATATTATTATTAGATTACTTCGAAAGGCGTTTTATTTTTTAAATATATTATATAATATGAATACTATGATAAATCAATATTTTTAATATTATAATATTATTTGTCTTAGTAAAATTGAATATACTCTTAGGTATTTACTTATGTATATCTGCACATAATATATAAACTTATTTAGTTAATTGACACTATAAAATTAAACTGGAGATATTACATATTGTTAATAGTTATTAATTTTAATGTAATTTCACATGCTCTTTGTCATCTTCCATTTATTATTATTACTGATTTACCTTTAAACTAAATTCTCCTTTACTTCTATCACTCATTTTACACCTAAAATGTCTTTTATAAATTATAATAATGTATGGGGTGCCAATATTAAATTTCAAACCACTTTCCAGTACAGAATCAAAGAGAACTATGTTGCCTTTAAACTTTATTTATTGGATTTATGAACGTATTATCTATAATATATTGAATTACATTACATTATTTTACATTGTCACGCTATACTACGAACTTAAAATATTACTTAATTACTTGTAATTTATTTCAGATAATTTTCATTAATTCATTTCTAATAATATTATTTAATATTTCTTTAAAAAAATCACTATAATATAATGTAAAACGATTAATGTTAAACTAAGAAAATAATAATTACATTTAAGAGAAAATCAATTATATTACGAAATCCGTGTAATACCTATTATTTTTACATTTTTGTATTTAGACAATAAAATTGAAATAGATTAAAATTATTTTCAATACATATCTGTAGTAATATTGCCTATGCGAAATGCCTTCTAATAAAAATAAAGACAATTTAAATATTTTTGTTTTTTATTTTTCTGTTTATATATATATATATATTTTTTTTAGGTGCATTTTTAATACCATATTGTACAATGTTATTGGTCGGTGGAATTCCTTTGTTCTACATGGAGTTAGCCCTAGGGCAATTTTACCAAACTGGAGCAATAACATGCTGGGGCAGACTAGTTCCAATGTTCAAAGGTAAATAATATTTTTATGAATTATAATATAATATAAGATTAATTTCTGATTCTCAATATTACAATTCTTATTTTAATTTAATTTAGGAATTGGTTACTCGGTGGTTTTGATTGCATTTTATGTGGATTTCTACTATAACGTGATCATAGCATGGGCATTGCGATTTTTTTTAGCTTCATTTACAGACATTTTACCATGGACTACTTGCAATAACGATTGGAATACAATTTTTTGTCAACCGGTAAATTATTGTGAAAATCAATTATATTCTTCTTTTAAGTATATAAAATAATACATTTTTATTATTAATTTTATTTATGCGTTTTTACATTATTAATTAGTTATATCTTATATCGATTAACATTTTATGATTTAATGTTTATGTAGTTGACTATTGGATCAAACGATACAGATTTAAATTTAATTGACAACGTTACATTATTAGCAAATGATACTCGTTTAGCATCTGCTTCTTCGGAATACTGGTTGTAAGTATATTTTAATTTAACCTAAATTATAATAAATTGTAATCATATAAAAAATATATGTTTCACACATAATTTTTTTCTTGGTTTTCTTTTTTTTTTTTGTAGACGTAAAGTACTTGAATTGAATCACAGTGAAGGAATTCATGATTTGGGTTACATAAAGTGGGATATGGCAGGATGTTTATTTTTGGTTTATCTAATATGTTATTTTAGTTTGTGGAAAGGAATATCTACGTCAGGAAAAGTTGGAATCTTATTTAATAATTATAGTCTTTACACGTAATTCTCATAAACGTTTTTCCTTCAGGTTGTTTGGTTTACTGCATTATTTCCATACGTCGTATTAATTTTTTTACTCACCAGAGGACTTACCTTACCAGGTTCAGCACAAGGGATTCGTTATTATTTATATCCAAACTTTTCGATGATCGCCAAACCCGAGGTAAAATTATTTAACTTTTAGTCAAAATTATATATGCATATTATGTTATTGAAGTTTAAGCTTTAAAATTTAAAATATATAGTTTTTATTTTATTTTTTGAAATAATAATTACGTTTTTTCAATCATAGGTATTTATATCCATATAATTACATTTATTAACGATTTCTTATATTTATTCAATTTTCTTTATCTGACAAAATATTTATTTATTTTTTTTTGAAAATATTTTTTTTTCTGGAAAATTCAATTTTGTTAACCACTATACATGTTCATTCACGTATGAAAAGAAAACTCCACATCAAAATCATAATATGACATATAATATATACTAAATATTATTCATCACATATTTTTATTACGGAAATTATACCGCTGTTTACGTATTCTACCGACATTGCTACGGATAAAGTAGTGTCCATTATGAACACCCATTGAGGAAATGGAATTGTCGTGTCAAAATGAGATTTTATTTTCCCTTTGAATTTTATATTGACCACTAAGCAGTATAAGTATAATATATACCTACCTACATGAATTATATATATATATATATATGTCTAGATTATTAATGCTTCCTGAATTATTTTACGAACAATAACTGACATTAGATATTAATATATTTGGTATTATGTATAATATACAATATAAATACGAATTATACGCACGTGTACTCGTATGAATAATCCTGAACGTGTAAAATATACATATATAATATCAATCCTTTACTTTATATGTCATATTACTCTGTGACTACACAGATGAGGTAAAATAATTTAATGTTTTTAAACAATAAAAAAATAACTATGGATTTTCATATACTTTTCAAATATTATTTAAGTGTCATATTTATACGTATGTCGAAATATATAGCAATTTAGTTTTTTATATATAAATATATTCCTGATATATACGTATAATTTATATTAAATACTTTATACAATTGACAAATTATTTTATTTTATACAATGATATACATTATAATTTTTTTATGTATACTTATTACATATATATTTTATGCGTATATTGTACATAGATAATATTTAAATTTTAATTAAACCAAAATATCAAAATTTTTCTTCGACGAATAATTTAAGTTTTATACTTTAATAATATCTATATTTTAGGTTTGGGTAGATGCGGCTACCCAAGTGTTCTTTTCACTCGGACCTGGATTTGGAGTATTATTGGCCTATGCTTCTTATAATAAATATCATAACAACGTTTTGCGGTATGTTTTAAATGACACTTTAAATTATACTCTTATAAAAAATCATTTTTCAACGTTTAAAATTGTGCATCAAATTATAAGTAATTTAATTGTAGTTTTTTTATAATTTAGTTATTTTAGCAAATATAAAAATATATTATTATATTATATTTCTATAATAGTATATTTTAGATTCAGAACGATATATGAATGTATACGATATAATAATACGATCGTATTAATTTTACAAAGTTGTGTGTGTTACTGTAATATTACATACATAATACATATTTGTATGGTGTGCTATATTTGTAATTATTGTATGATATTATATTTTAAATTTATCCACTATCAATTAATACCTAATAAATAAATAAATATAATGTCAATGAATTGTAATTATGTTTTATGTATGTTGTAATCGTTCAGGGATGCATATTTGGCGATTATGTGCAATTCAATTACAAGTTTTTTGTCCGGTTTCGTTATTTTCACTGTCCTGGGTTATATGTCCCACGTTTCCGGTCGAGAAATCCAACATGTGGCTACCGAAGGACCAGGATTGGTGTTCATTGTTTATCCAGCGGCTATAGCTGCTATGCCTGGCTCTGTGTTTTGGGCTTTGATATTCTTCATGATGTTACTCAACTTAGGACTGGACAGTTCGGTATTGCATATACGTTATTAGTTTATTACAATTATTATCATTAATGATTTTACTATAGTATAAAAAATATAAAACATAAAACATAAAATTAATGTTTGATATTTTAAATATAATAATATCGCTTATAAATTAATATATACATAGGTACACCTATATAATATTATATAATATATTACTTCAATACGTATTTTGCTAATTCATTTTAGTTTGGTGGGTCGGAGGCGATTATAACTGCTATGAGTGACGAATTTCCACTGATCAGACGCAATCGAGAAATTTTCGTGGCATTGTTGTTTCTTCTCTACTTTGTTGTCGGTCTTGCATCGTGCGCCCAAGGAGGATTTTACTTTTTTAATTTACTCGATCGTTACGCTGCCGGATATTCCATGCTCATCGCCGTATTGTTTGAAACTATTGCCGTATCATGGATATATGGTAACACATAACGTTTTCTATATTAATTGACAAATAGTGTATAGTAGGTATAGGTACTACATAGTTTCTT
This sequence comes from Tetraneura akinire, assembly GCA_021307375.1. Taxonomy (NCBI): domain Eukaryota; kingdom Metazoa; phylum Arthropoda; class Insecta; order Hemiptera; family Aphididae; genus Tetraneura; species Tetraneura akinire. The sequence goes on from JAIUCT010000010.1 coordinate 7,125,352, forward strand.
TGAAAAAGCAATATATATATACTTATAAATAAAATCTGAATTCGCGAAATAATATTTTTTTGCGAAAATATATCTATAGTTATGCCTTATTATAAATTTATATTTATATCAGCCATAATATAAACTAAGTAGTATTTTGGAGGTATATAGGTACTTCATTTGGAACGTCGATAAATCTATATTCATTGTTTATTTTAACGCGATAAACGTATATACGATATATTTATATTTCGTATATATTTATATATATAGAGAGATATATACCATATACAGTAGGTCGTTTTATGAGTTAACACAATGAAATCATAACGGATGGATAGTTTTCCAATTGGATTACATCTTATTGTCTATACTGAGAGACGAATTGACGTAACTTACAAAATACAATTCAACAATCCTAATACCTATTTTGATGGTTTTCTTTACTGCATCCTTTAAACCATTATTGCGCCATTATATTATTGAATAAAGGTTCAATAAAATAAATATATATATATATACTGCATCGTGAACATACAGTATACCTATACACTTTTCTTAAATTCATGTTACGAAAAGTCGAAAACCCAATTCTAACTTAAGAAACTTGAGGTACCTACCTATATACTGTTTACTATAAGTAACTATTATACCATTATTCATCTGCAAAATAATATATATACCCAAGTTTTATGTTTTAGTACATTCCAATATATATTAATAATGTTTGTTTTTTTAAATTGTGGTTCAATACAGGTGTTGACAGATTTTGTGACGACATTAAAGACATGATGGGTCATATGCCTGGCGTTTACTGGAGATTTTGTTGGCGTTTTGCTGCGCCTTTATTCTTGGTCGTAAGTAAAGCGAAAACGTTTAACGTGAAAGAAGTAAAAAACTAAACCGAAATTAATATATATATTTTTTTTCTTATTCCCTTCAAAGTTTATCATAGTCTATGGGCTCTTAGGCTATGAACCGTTGACTTATGAAGGATACGTGTATCCAGCTTGGGCTAATGTGCTTGGATGGATAATCGCAGGCAGTAGCGTCGCAATGATTCCGGTGATAGCACTCTATCAATACGTTAACACATCTGGAACACCTCTACAAGTATACATAATCTGCAGCTTTTGTCCAACGATAATTCATTTTTTACCATATAAATTTAATACTTTTATCGTCCATGAATTATCATGAAACAGTCTTTTTTTTTTTTTGGCTGTAATATTTAAAAAATAAACAATTATTATTATCATTTCAGAGATTAAAAACTCTGACTACGCCTTGGCGAGACGAACATGACGACGATCCTATTTCCATAAATGGATTGCACATCCTCACCGATCCAGCACAAGTGAGACTGACCAGTCCGGTTGCGTCCGTAGATGTTTGAATTGTCAAAGAAATGGTATTGAAATTCTGTGTAATATTATCCATTTAACAATTGGCTTATTATTCAGCCTGATATTGTGAGCTGGAAAACTACAGAAAAATTCGAAATATTTATAATGGCAAATTAGTTGTTTTAATTTAAATTTTAATTGGCTTAATATAACGAGTGTAAGCATATTTAAAAGTGTGTACCTACGTGCGTGTGAAAATAAAGCGGTTGTTCAGTTGTTGTAATACGAACAAATTAGTTTTAAAAAATATTTACGTACCTTAGAATAATAGTATGTAATGTTCTGGTCATAGCTCATAGGTCATGTAATCGATTAATCAAACGTATATTATACTTATAAATTTATAATATTTGCTTACTATACCTATTTAATCGTTGTTAGATTTAATGATAAATTATTTAAACCACGTTGATAAGTTGCTCTTTACTTAAACTATTTGCATAATTGTATTATTAATGAATGGCGACTATAAAGTATTAAAGCCGTCTTTATCTAGATAGATGAAAACAAAAAAAACATAACACAAACTTTTATTTATAAATACGAGTATAATAAATTAGTTATTTTAAGTAAGAACTTATTTAATAGAAATAGGTACCTAATTAACAACACTGTAAGTTGTTTAGTATTAAAAAGCAATATATTCACAATGTATTATTATACATGATATTATTGATATTAAAATTGAAATGAAAATAATGTTAATAATAATGTTAGTAATAAATTAGTATCTATACTCTATACTGCGTGTGTAATAATATAAATTAACCATGTTACGAGCGATTTTTACTCGAAAATTTCTTAATTTAATTAACTTCACGTAGCAATGAAAAAAATATATTATACTCTAGAAGATTAGAACTCTTTTAAATATGAAAATTCAAAAATCAAAATGACTATTTTGTAGGGGAGTAAAAGTCTTAAGATATTGATAATATTACATTTTTAATTGAGTAGTTTTATTTTTACATTGTAAAATTATGTATAGGTAATCGAAACACGTTTTAACTAAAAAATTACCTAATGTTAAAATATTTAGTTTTGAGTTTTATACATGTATTGTCGATTTTTAGTATAATTTTAATCATTTCCTAAAGGTAATAATTAATCGAACATAAACGATTCATATTAATATTGGAATTTATGATCAATTCGTATAATGAAATCAGAGAAATTTTAAGCTAAAGTACGAAAATATAAAAAAAAATTATTTAACGTAGTACAGAAACAAATATATTTTACTATTGTTGTAAATTATTCTGATAAAGTTCAAATATAAAATAATAATTATATTACGACCTAATCTAACCTAACCTAACCTGACCTATATGTAAGTAATAAGCATCTGATAATTAATAAATTCAATATTGTTAAACATAATACATAGGTATAGTAAATTTATACTCGTATTTTCAATTGATACCTCGGAAACTTTAATGTAGTTAGGATGTTTTATTTGAATGAGTAAAATAATTATCTTGTTTTACTAATAAATATTTTTAAACGTGTTGATTCTTGAACGTAAACAATCAGATTGTAATATTCGTTGACGTTTTTTTTCCTGTGTAAAAATTGACTAGTATACAGTAAAAGTACCTACCTACAATATTAATTATTGCTACCTACCCATAATATTTTTTGCTACTCAAAAGGAGCATCTATCTAATTTAGTACATAATCAACATTTAAAATTAATCAATTAAAAAAATTAAACGTATAGATACAATTTAATTTTAGTTCATAAGTCATAACATAAATCAATAATATTATTATTAAACTCGAATCACAAATCGAATAGGTAGGTTGAAATCGGGGCCAACTTTTCATTCTATTGGTTTTTTTTATTGCGACTAATACCTACATGATAGTTAAATACCTAATATTAATTCGTTTTAATTTTTTAAATTACATACCTATCTACTTATATTGTATTGAATTTTTACAAAGACAAATTTTAATTTTTTTCATCAATATAGTACACAATAATAAACGAATGGTAAATTAATTTTCATTTAGAAAATTTAACGTACCTACATATAACATTTGAGTAGGTACATTACAAATAGTCAAATTAAATTATCTGAATAATAAATATTTCTTAAAAAAAGAAACTTAAATATTTTAGAGTTTAGAAATCAATTTATTATAATTATTATTAAAGTATATATATCTGCCCAAATAGTAAGTATAACTATTAAGAAATCTTAAATAAAATTTTAATATATTTATTCAATGTCTCTTATAGTGACTAAAGTATGATTCATAATACTACCTATATAGTAGGTATAGGTATATACTGTATTATTATTAGAATGTTAAAAAAGTTTTAAACGTTTGAAAATTTTGGCTGACATTATATAGGTACTTAATAGATTTGTAGGTAAACGTATTAACAATTAGGTTAAGTATTATTGTATTAATAATTAATGGAAATGTAGTATTATTAAATATTTAAATAGGTATGATAGTATGACACCTATATCATCTTAAGTTAATGACAATTAAATTTTAAATATCTACTTAGTATGTTTAGTGTATTTTAATTATATATTATTATTTAATAAAGTAATTTTAAGATAACAAAAGATATGTATTAATACTATTTTATAAAACAGTCTAAATCAACAAAATGTTAATGATGTAATAAATTCATGTATATATAAAAATGTGAAATTAATGTTAATATAATACCTAGTTGGTACAAGCTACCCATAAGTATAAGTATGAATTTTATTAAGTCTACCTTATGTATATCTTTTTAATAATGTATATCTAATATTTGAATTGTAATATTCCGTTGAAAATGTTTTATCGATAATTTACAATTTAAATTTAAATGTACGCACATTTTAATTATATAATATGCTTTAGTAGAACAAATTGTATTAGATGCATTATGCCATTTTATTATAATAAAATGTATACAATAACCTTTGAAATTACATTTTTATATTATATTACTAAAAATATAATAAACATAAATTTCAGTGTTGAAATTATTTTATTTCTCATTATTAATTATTAATTACAGTAGATACAATATACTATTTAATTAATTTCTGGAATAATGTAGCCTGTACCTAGTCATCAAATATAGGCATAAATTTAATATTTTTAAATCCTGTGAATTCTTAAAATGATATGTCTAATTTAAGAATATGTTAATAAAATTGATGGTAGTTCTAAATTAGTAATTTTATTTTCAAATCTATTTAATAAAATGTAAAAATAAAATATCTATATCAAAGACTAGTAAGTAAGACTACCTAAATTGTAGATACCTAAATCAATTTTATAAAATACTTCATTAACCTTTTGATCATAATATAATTAAATCAATTTAAATTTGGTTTATTAACAATGTAATACAATAATAAACAAAAAATTTAAATTGTGTAATTTAAAAATATATCAGTAAAAATTAAAGAAAATATGTATGAAGTACAATAATTGTAGAACAGTAATTACTATTACTTAATTATTTTTATAATATATTCATATGCACAAATTACAAGGGCTGAAAGAACTTAGCTCCACAAATTCATAATTAGCCCACCAATTTATAAACGCAGCCATTCATGAGTTTTTACCTATACAATTACTATACTGATTTATGCTCCTCACTATTTTAAACCAATTTGCACTTATGAATATATTTATTCTGTACATGTTAGGTATAAAATAAACAATGCCAATATTACTCTGTAGTATATTAATAAAAAATAACCATAATAATACAAATAAATATCATTGATAAACAATTAAAATATATTTATGTAATTGTTACATTAAAATTAATTGATTTTTTCACAAACGCATTCACTTAAAATACATTTAAACTTTTCTAAACTTAAATCATTTTTTGTGCAGTTTTCATCAGTTGCTGTATGTACCTTATATAACCAGACTCTGCGTTTCTCTGGAAACCTAAGCACTTCTAATAAATATTTTTGATATTCATCATTATTTTTCAATTCAATATATACTCTTTTTAGTCCTTTATAAACATATAACAATCCAGTGTACTGACAACCATAAGTACTTTCATCTAGATAAAAATAAATTATTTTTATTGTGCTATAGATTTATTTTATTATATTTTACATACAAATTTTGATTGCCTGTAAATAAAGTTGTTCTGCTTCTTGAAATTTGTTTAATTGATATGCATATAAACTTGCTAAATGGCCCAATGACAATGCTACTTCTGGGCTATCCTCACCTAAAATTAATTTTTTAATTTCAATTGCTTTTAAATGCATTTGTTCTGATTTCTGTAAAATAACATAATGATAATTTTTCATTTTATTAAATAAATATAAAAAATATGTAGTTTTATATTACTGTATATTTTTCTTGACTTTGATAGAGTCTACCGAGATTACAGTATGCTTTAGCTGTAAGTAAAGCTTTTTCTCCAACTGTTTTTAATGAAACTTGTAAAGATTTTAAATGAAATTCTTCTGCTTCTTTCAACATATTTAGTTTAATTTTTTCTAAAATTTGTTTTCTTCCATTCACAGAGATACCTGAAAATTTAAGTATTTTAATTCATTTTAAATATCATTATTTTATGTAATTATTAAATTACCATACCTTGTTCATTATCATATACAAAATATATGTTGTTACCTCTATCCAACATTATGTCTAGTGCTTTTTCTTCAAGTATTAGTGCTTTTAACCGCCCAGCATTTACTAATAACATATTATCATCTGGTAAACCAATTTTTTTCATAATAAATATGCCTTGAGATATGCTAAGCCTAAAAATGTAATTAGTATTAAATAAAAAAATTTTAATTTAAAAATCAATAACTTACATAGCTTCATTGTAGTCAACTGTTGAATAATCACAAACATATCGAGCATATGCATAATCAACAAAAACTGTAGCTGTATATAAATTATAGTAACCAAATAAATTTCGTCTTGAATCTAATGCGATCTACAATTAAATAATACAAATTTAAAAAGTAACCTTCTTTGATTTCTGTTGATTAATTAAAAAAACATACATAATAACTGTTGATAGTATCTTTTGCTAAATCTGCTTTCAATGAGTAGCATGCTTCATTCAGTAATATGTCAACATGAACATTTTGATCAATTTCTTTTTTATAAGTATGTAATTGATTAATTAATTTTTTTGCTGTTGACAATTTATTCAAAACAGAGCAAATTTTAATAGTATGATTTAAAACTGATAATTTTAAAATATCACAACTCTGATCATGAAGTTCATTTACTGCCTTAACAGACCACGACCAAGCCTAATTATTAACAATTATTGTAAAAATAAAAATAATAATCCATTGAAATAAACTACAAAATAATGAACATACTTGATTAAAATCCATTAATACGTAGTAATATTGTGAAAGAGCAACATATGCATAAGCTATGCACAATTCTCTACCTTTCATATTTTCAAGGACAGTGATAGTATGTAACATATATTGTAAAACTACTTTGGCTTCATCAAAATTATGATAATTTGAAACTACTATTAACCACCTAAAGAAAATAATTCTTGTAAAATCAACTATAATATGTAATTCAACAATTTTTAATCGAAGATTTCTTTAACTTGGTTAAACATTGAATAATTTTGATTAGTTTTAAATTTTGGTCGTGACATTTCCATTCATTATTTATTATATTATAAGTATGTGATAAAACAATAGCACTTTCACTAAGCCAACCAGCATCACCAAGAAAAATTCCTAAATTATTTAATCATAGTTAAATAATTGTTAATAAAATAAAATACATATATAAATGTACAAACCTAATTTAAGACCTTTTTCAATATAATGAATTTTTGTGTATTCAATATTATTTTCTGGAGATTGATTTTTTATCCATTCTTCGGCTAACTCTTTTGGAAATTTAAAACCTTTAATTTGTGTACAAATCTATAAAACAAATGTTTAATTATAAATTATAAAAAATGAACATTGTATAATTTATTACTGATAAATGTTTATATTAATTGTTATATTATTTTATACCTGAAATATAGTAAATAGTTCATTTCTGTTTTTGGTAATTTCTACTAATTTGAAAAATACATCTAAAGTAAAATAATTGGCAAAATTGTGATTATTAACAAATTGAATCTGAAATTAAATTTAAAATATAAAAAAAAGACTAAAATATTATCTAATAATTAATAATATTGATAATTCATTTAAATTTTTTTTTTTTAATACTCTTTTAAACATCTTTATCACTTTTAAAAAATACTTAGTATAAAGTATTTAAGTTACTTGTTGAGTTTCTGCAAATACTTCAAGATCGTCATCTTTTATCTCCCTGTATAATAGTGGTGTATCATCCGTCTCAAATGACATTTCTACAATTTTTCGTCCTCGATAAATTGAAGATGTTTCAATGTCTGGAAGTTTACGGTTATATACAAACTTTATACTTTCTTCATCAATTTGTAAAATCTATTAATCACACACACACACACATTTTTATATGTTATATTTACTAGAAATAATTCCTAAAACAATAATACTATGAACCTTCCATATGACTTCAAAGCATATTGTTGGTGGATACCATTTTAGTACATATTGTAGAGCGTCCCCATTCATGAAATAACTCAAGCTGTTTAACGATAAATTATAAAGTGATTCAACGCAAAGAGCAGGCTTACCCATAATGATCTGAAATATAAAAAGTGTATATTACAACACACAATATTTTATTTGTCAGTACAATGTTGGCTTATTATGATATTATTATATTACCGTCAGTAAAACGCGACGTGTATAATGTTAACTTCACAGTGACTTCATTTAAAGTTGTTTGTACGAATTGTTTAAATTACAGCTAGACTGCAGTGACATTAGACACAGGTATTAAATTCAAATCACTTCCATCTGTAATTGCAATTAAATTTTTATTTAATTATTATTAATACAACTCGTACCTATAAGCTATTATATGGCGTATAAAAAGAAATTAAAATATACACCACTTGTCACTTGATGCCGTTATCAGTCTTCCCTAATGTTGTTATCACTAAAATATTTTTTTATTTTTCATTTTGTTCCACGATTATCTATAATCCTATATTTGATACCTATATCTTCGTACTTTGTTCCATCTGGTGGAATCTGCATACCAAGAAGACTAGATAACTGCCACTTTAAAAAATATGATAATTATTTATTTTACAATTTTCAATTTTTCATTGACATTTGATACTGTGTAAGACGTAAGTATCAATTAGATCTTGTAACAATTTTCGCGTTATGAAGTAAATGTTTTAAAATGTTTCGGTAGTTTTTGATATTTTTCTTACTGAATACACACCTATATTTTGTTGAACGTTCCAACAGGCAACAATCAATCTAATACGTATTCGAATACCCAACTATATTTTTAACAACAATAATATTATTATTTTATCGTCGTAAACTAATCATTAATTATTGGTGTTGGGTATAAATAATTGTAATATTAGTAATTAGCTATTACCAACTAGATAACTTGATTAAAATTATTTTAAATGGTCGTACTTATGCGAAAATATTAATTCACAGATAAGAGATAACCTATTAATTTTAATATTTCAAACTCAACTACTCAAGTGAAGAGTTTAATATTTTTGTGTTCGACTTCGAGTAAATCTATTTTTCATATTTTTATGCAATTTCAAATTTAATATTTGATAGATGGTAGGTGCGCAGAAAAACAATATCAACAACATTATTATAATATGTTTTTTAGTCAATGAGATTGACGGTATAAAAATATAATTGTCCATCGTTATTCCATGTGATGTGGTTATTCATCAGTGATGAATAATCGCCATATTATAAAATAATAGCTGATATAATACATGACTTACTACGTATAAATTTGTAGAAATAATTAAAATTAAAGATATAAAAAATATATTTTTATTATGAATTATCTAATTTCTATTATTATATTGTTGTTGACGTCGTTACGTAAGTACTCATTTAAATTTGCGGATGAATAATTATTTTAAATGTTTAACCCGATCTCCACTTATAATAACGTCAATCGATATTTTTATTCTTTAAATATTTTATATTACATTTATAAATTTGTATAATTTATTTTGAATTTTTGAAATAGTTATACTCAATACCAATGTTAAAAAATTAGGTATGTAGGTATTCAATTAAAACCGTTTAACTCGTGTAAAATTAATATACATATTTTAATCGATATACGATATACGAATATGCGTTTAACATTTGAAAATAATAATTTCCGTTCGTCTTTGGCACAGTTATTCGCTTAGAAGTTATAAATTAAAATTATAAACGTTGGAACGTTTAAATTGACTTAATTGTGTCTTTATGAGTAGGAGAAACTATAATTTATAATATGATAATTATTATAAACAGTTGTTGATAGTAGTTGTTATTGTACTTAGCGGTAGTTAGCTGCTGCACATATCAATAACAAATCATAAAAATAATAATAATAATTATTTGACCATACTTTTCTCCTCGCTTTTCTCCTTATAATATTATTATTATTATTTTTTTATTACAACTTTTAAAGATATGTATCATAATTGCCTAAACAATGCGCCGTTATACGCGTAAGATAATGTTTTTTATGTACGTTCGAAATCGTGTTATCCAACAAAAAATAATTGAATATAATTATTTAAATTTCAGATAGTGTAAATAATACCAAATCATATATTATATATATTTTTTTCATTTTAATCGAGTAAATAATCTATAATACAGGTCGGACACTCATGTACAAAAAATGGCTAACTGTTATCATTAATTTACCCCCCGAGATTGTATTGGGATTGCCTATTTACTCCTTATTTGTATATTGCGGACTTCCCGCCTTATTCATAATTTCATTTGGTTATTAATTTATTATAAACTTTTAATTATTATTAATTTTACGTACCCGTAACAGTTTACAAATCGTTGCCTTTTCAAATTTTTAAAGAACGTACACCGCCTCGTACTGTCTAAATTATTTATCTTATTTATCTAATGATTTCAGAAATCAGAATAGTAACAATTGCCAGAATTATTTAATTTGTATAAAATAAAATTCATAATTAAATAATAGAACAGAAGATTAACGTTCAACTATTCCAGTTTCAAACGGGATACGCATTATAGAATACGTTCTTCCTTTGTATTGCAATTAACATGTAAGATTGTAAGGGGTAAATAGGCAAATTCTAAATCGATATCGGAGGGAAATTGATAACAACTGTTCGCCACATAAAATGTACGTAGAGTACTAGAGTGTTTAAAAAGATAATGACATCATAATCCAAAATGGTTGTTTAGTTTAAATTTTATACGAGATGTTTAGGTTCTAAGTTCTAAGTTCTATAATCACCACAATATGAAATAATATGAATGTTTGGCGTAGCAAGTTTATAACACAAGAAAATATTAGTGGTATAACGTCCTCCTCTTAATCGATGTAGTTACTTTGTTTAATATTTTTTATAACTTCAACTTTTAAGATAACGATAAGAAAATACTAATAAAACAATAATACAATAAAATAACAAATAATTACTCTTTTAAATTATTATAACTATATCATGCGCTGTAGGTACTTAACGACAGTTAACTTTAAGCTAAAAGATTAATGTTTAAATTTGTATTTCTACTTTGTAAATGTAGTAGTTAGTAGTTACACTTACAATCAACAACTAACAGTCAGCAAATATGGAAAGTTCTCATTTAAAAAATACATTTTTTTCGTTCATAACAATTGTAGTGCTTGTTATATCCATGCTTTTTTTCTACGAACCGGCGCAAAACTTATTATGCAGTTTTGCAATTTTCGAACGGTTTTTGACCAACACACCAAAAGTATGTTCTCTTTTTGATAATACTCGTCTGAGTCGTTACAATGGTGCCGATGGCGGTAAAATATATTTATCCATTTTGGGTATCGTATTTGATGTAACAGAAGGCAGAAGATTCTATGGACCCGATGGTTCATATCATGGATTTTCTGGTATGTTTTCAAAATTAATATGATTATTTATTTATGTGTTCTCAGTGGCGTATTTACGTATAGGCACTATAGGCACTGGCCTACAGCGGTAAATTTTTAAATAGTATTTATTTTTTTATTTACCTTACTGCCTATAATATATTATATTATTATTGTAAAACTCATAATAATATTACATGTAGGTAATATATTTCTTATTCATAGTAGAGTATATTTAATTTTTAATTTTAGAAAATAAATAATAGCCAAAGAAGCTAATATTAAAAATAATATATTATTTGTTAATAATAATTATTTTTCAATAAAATTTGTTTGACATGCATGATGCATCCATTATATTTATATTTTAGTAATTTAAGGCGGCAAATTTTTACAGGCCTATAGGCGCTGAACATAAAAATACGCCACTGTGTGTTCTTACTGTTTTTTTCATATTTAATGTTTACCCTGTACTTTTTATATAAAATAAAAGTGTGAAATTAAAAATATTTAACAATTGTAAAATCAAACTATGCATTTTCAGGTCGTGATGCCAGTCGTTCATTTATTACCGGTCTTTCTGATGAGGAAAATTTGACCGATCATGTAATTGATATGAATCCAAATGATTTAATAGGATTGGATACTTGGCTTAACACTTATAAGAAAAAATATAAAGAAATTGGTACAGTATTTATATTTTATAATTTAATATTATTGCTAGTATCTATTTTTTATTTAATGTATTAACATCTGAAAGATAAGACTCGTGACTAAATAACTAGGCATTATATACCTTTCTATAACAGAAATTAAAATGGTACATATTGGGTTCTTTGTCATTTGCTGAAAAAGATATAATTGATTAAATATAAAAATTCCTAGTTTTAATTTTTAATCCATGCATATTATAATTAGAAGAAAATGAATATTATTGCTACCATACCTAGCCAACCTACCCTTAGTATTTAGCCATAATAAGACATATGTAGCTGTAATAGTTGTCATCCAATTTTATTACTAACAAAATAAACAAAATATATTTTATTGACTTGTGCAATTGTATAATACTCATTAATTTACTAAATTAGTTATTACATACATTTTGATTTACATTTATCTGAATGTGATTTAGTTATAGTTAGATTAGTGTGAACTTATTAATATATATTACTATTATTATTTTCTCATTAATTTATAATTAATATAATAATTCTGTAATTATTGTTTTAGGAAAATTAATTGGTCGTTTTTATGATTCATCGGGTAAAGAAACTGACTATAATAAATTGGTTTATGAAAAAATTTTAATAAGTAAAAAAAATAAAGCAGCCTTAAAAAAAGAACAAGACCGTTATCCAAGTTGTAATATAGAATATGTTAAAGAAAACGAAAGAAGTAAAGTTTGGTGTACTACATTAAGGTTGGAAACATAGGTAATATAATTTTTATTTATTTGAAATATTAAATAATTATTTTTAATAGTGGTGGCGTTAAAAGAAAATGGACTGGAGTACCTCGTAAATTACAAACTGTTGATGAAAGTGGGAAGTTATCTGTTCGTTGTGCATGTGTACAACTAGATGAGTTAAATGAAATTGAACTATCACATATTGTTGAATATGATAATTGTGATCCTAGTTCTACTATTTGTTATGTTAATATTAGTTAACCTGACTTCTTTCACTCATATTCTATTAACTTATTTTTCATATACTTTTTAACATAATAAGAGATTCTTTCTGTGATAATATAATTGATATGCTTAATGAATAAAAGAAAATATAATTTTAATTACTTAATTTTTATAATTAAATTGTATATTGTAAGTGAAAATTATTTATGTGTTATATGATTAATATTTTTTTAATTATATTTAAATATGTATTTTTAAGTAAACTATATATTAAAAAAAAAAAATTATGATTATGAAATTTAACTTATCTAATATTTAATAATTTTGTATAAATTAAATATACATTTAATTTGGATACATAAAGAAGCTCAATTTATTTTAATTGGACACAGTATAATAATTAAGCAGCTAATAATTTAATTAATAATATAAATTAAATTAATACTTATAACTAAAAATCAATAATTTTAAGTTCTATATATTTGGCAATAGCCAATTTTTTTGGCTAAAATGTATAAAGTACCTTTGAATAACATTTAAAATTAAAATTTTTAATAATTTATAAATTATAATTAATAAGTGTTTAAATTCAACCCAATACCATATATTAATTAAATTTTTTGAAAGATAATTGTTAATAACTAGTAGTTGAAATTAATTAAATTTTTTATAACATATATATTTTTATATATACCTATTAATATGAGGAGGACATATTTTATGTAAATGTACTTAATTTATAATTTGCTAAAAATTACCAATAAAAAGCAGAATTTAGAAGTCTAAGATTTTGGTTGTATGAGTCTATGTAAATTTGTTAAAAACACTGTAAATTATAATATTTAGTTTTTCTGAATTTTGTATGTTATATTATAATACAAAATTAAATACCAACTATGTACTATTACTGTACTAATTATTATGTGTTACTATGATTTAAATTTTAATTAACATAATACTATGTACACTGTCCATCATTTTATCAATATAAGAAAATAATATAGAAAAGTAATAATACTTTTTTTTATAAATTTTGTATCTTATTAAATTATATTTTTAATATTTATTATATTATCTTAATTGTTAAGGAATATCGTAATAATTCTCCAGTAGATATATCTAATTTATTTTCATATCATTTATATATGTTTTAATAATCAAAAGCTATAAATTATAATATAAGGAAGAGAACAAGGTAATATGATATTTTATTTATTATTAAATACCTACTTAAATCTCAACTAAAGATTTAAATAGTAGACATGCTTAGAATAATAAGGAATAAGGATAATGGCAATTGCTAAATTGAATATGGATAATACTATAATACAATTATTATTCTGTAGATACAAGGTTTATCTATGTTATTGTGATGAATGTGTTCACTGTTGTACAAGGTTTATAGTTAATTTCATGAAATTATGACGACTTGAATAGTTTAGAAATATCTTATATAACACAATGTATAAGTTTTGCATTCATGATTTTACACGCAAAACAATAGCTATAAGGTTATAAAACAAAAAATTGTAGGTAATCATAAATAACACTTAATTGAATAATTAAAAATCTATAAAAATTATAATTTTTTTAAGTTTAAGTTGATTTTAACTTTTTAACAAATTTTAGAATGAAAGTTTGCAATTACCACTGAAACTAAGTAGTTTTAAATTTTTAATGTATATCAATAATAATATTGTATAAAATAACTATATAATATACTTGTATAATATACTGAAATGTTTTTAAAAAAATATTTTAAAAATTTATCACTAGATAGAGCTAGACAATTAAATTTAAAAAATGTAGGTGTATAATATATCCTCAATAATATTAGGTAATAAATATTAAATTATATATTGAAAATACTAACATAATTTAAAAGTACAAACAATATATCACTATTGGTATACATACATATTAGGTACATATTTATGACTTAATTTAATTTTTATAAATTATGTATAAATTAATATTGATATTGATATGTAGGGCTCGGATTTATAATATGTAAACAAATATTTTTACTGTGGCTAGATAATTAAATTAAATAAAAGTGATAAATTCGTTTCAAATTATTTATAATAAAATGAGCTATACTTGATATAACATATTTCTCAATAATTCTCAATATTAATTTATTTTTCGTTGTCTATTTTAAAACATAATTTACATATAATAATAAAGTAATATTGTTGCCAACAAACTTGAAAAATTTAAAGGTTTGTTCTTTGTTCAATAACAAGTATAAAATATGTTATAATTTTTTGTGCGTCTACAATATTGTTTAACAAGTTTTTGATTTTAAAATATTATATTATCATTTTTATATCATTTATAAGTATCTAATACAAACATTAAATAATAATTCATAATTAGTAATTATAAATTACAATTCAACAAACAATATTGAGGAAATGTGTAGATCAGTAAATTATTACCATAAATAGTGTATAAACGGAAGAGGAAAAATAAAGGTTATTTTAAACCCACGTCGTTGAAAGAAAAAAGGAAATTGTCCACTAATGAAATAAATTAATAATAATATAATATTATGTATTTTACAAGTTATTATGATATCTGAAGGACAAAGATAACAAATAAAGTATACCTAAATGACCAAGTCCTAAATTATTGATTTTGATAACGTTACTTCTTAAATTTTTTTAAACACTTTTACAATGTATTTACATTGGTAAATAACATTTTTTTCTTTTCAAACATTTAAAATTTTAACACGTCATCTTTTCATTAAAGTGTGAAGTGAATAATATTATAATACATTTATACTTCATTAATTATTAATCATTTTCTAGAAAAATATCGAATGATACCTTCGGGTTTTAGATAATCGTGTTGTTTCAAAATAATTATTTTGCGTTTTATTGATATTTTCAATCTGGTTAAATTACGACTGCGGTTATAGAGCGGTATATAAATAAAAGATAAAACCATTATTAAATAAATATTATACCTGGTAACACAAATAAAACTCGTTTGTTCTTTTATAGATATATTTATACGAAATAATATTATTTAAATTTAATACATTACATATGTATTTTAAAATGTTATAGAGTTGTTAGCCAGTTATTAATGTAAATAATATGTAATATTTTATTCGTCTTTCGAATTTTAGATTCACACAATTAAGTTCGCACGAAGATTATACGCCTGTTCAGATAATCCGCGGAGGACGAAAATATCATCGAAACAGAAAAAGTTTAGAGGCGTATTTACGGGGATAAATCCGCCCATAATCTTTTTTTCTTTTTAGTGAAGTTTAGTGATAGATAAAATTGTTTTTTACCTAATTACATCCCCTCTTGTGTCAATTTAATATTTGTCGATACATATATGCCTCCTTGACAAAACCCTTATAAATACGTCATTGAAAGAGTGTTTAATAAATTTCAGTAATTAATTTTTTTTCCTTACATTTATATATTATATTATTATTAAATCTTACAAGTAAATAAAACCATATTTTCATATTATCTTTACTTTGAATAATTGTATTGATATTGAACGTATGCGCGACGCCATATTTGCGACGTATTTCCCTAATACAAACGCTCCAACGCCTGAACGCCAATTTTAGCCAGCTTGGTAAGTAATAAATAATACATTAATATTATAATGTGATAAAAATTAATAAATATCTATAAATATTAGTGTGTATTGTTAGAATATTACATACAATATTGAAAACCATAAGGTAAAATTATTAATTCTTTTTGCGTTTTATACGTTTAACTTTATGTATATAATAAAATAAGTTATTCTTCATTAATTCGTATGTAAAATAAAATATTGCAAACGATTAACGGCAATCTGCGGTCGACGATAATTTATTATGATATGCTGTAATATAAAGTATTATATACACGAAGTAACACGTATAATATGGAATATTGCAAAAATACGATGTCAATATTATACTTATTAATTTATTATTATAAAACGTTTACAAACATTGTTATATTTTTTTTTACGCTTGTATACGTATAAAAGTTAGGAGCGGCTCCAGGGGGGGCCAAGGGGCCACGGCCCCCTCCCAGGACCGTATTTAAAAAAATTGTATACTGTTAAAAACAAAATTACATTATTATGTATAATAATATTATGGTAGTAAAAATTTGTGTTTTTTTTGTTATCCCAAAATTTTGACTTGGCACCCCCCAACCAAGAAACCGCCCCTGATAAAAGTATAATTAATACATGAGGCTTAAACGGATGCGGTTTATAATATTAGGTAGGTATATAAACATAAAGATACTACAGAGGTTTATAAACTCGCTGGTCCGAATACGGTCCGAAAGTAAATAATTATAAACAGCGTTATTTTTATTTATTTATTTTTTAATTTTCTTTAAATAACACATTATGATTTATTATTATGTGTAGAGTATAATATATAATATATATTATAGTAGTAACCTTTATCTATAATTCAATATTATAGCTATAGGTATATATTATTATAACTTGATTTGAAAACTGCATTCAACAACCAGTTTCTATATTACGAGGATGATTGTTTATAAATTTATAATAAAATTATTAACTTATAAATATTATAATATTATATAGCATTTCGTCCGATAGTTTTATATATCATATTATTATATTACAATATATAAATATTATGTTTTGACCTACCCGTTCGAAAAAAAAATGGCGTTAATTTATAGGTACGCATTTTATATATTATATTATTATAAATTTATAATGACCTATAGACGTATATAAGACGTGTATAACTATTTCGGTCCGATATAAAATTATAATGTAATATTGTACCCGTGACTACATCTTAATTTTATGTGAGATTTTATATAATATAATAATATATTATTATTATTATTATTATTATTATTATTATTATTATTATTATTATTATTATTATTATAGTTTGATTAATAAATTACTTAATTATAACAATAATTATGCAGTAAATATATTTATATACGATATTATTTTTATAACAGACACATTTTTATATTTTAATATTGTACGGTTAAACGCTAATTTTAAAAAGTCAATCTAGGCTAAATCTAGATAAATCGTGTGTTAAATCGCATATATATACACATCATCACGATGCGAGTATATATTATAAATACGAATATAATACGAATCGATGGTATCTTTTTCGCGGCGTACATCAATTTATTGTTGTATACGGAACATCTTTTGAAATTCGAATTAAACGTTAGTTTACCAGCGTAGGCGTGTGCCATTGTATACGAGCCTTAAAAAGCGTATCCATTGTTAAGTATAAACGTATATAACAGTATCGGGTGTATTGTTGGCCACGCGATTCCGGCGAAACGTTCACCTCGATGAATCCGCCGTTCACCGTCCAATAGTCGAATAAACATAACATTATAAACTTGTGGGTAGAATAACGTTAATAATTATTATACATTTATACTTTTGAACTTGACCCTAATATAGTGCACTCATTATAATATAGTATTGATATAAGTACAAAATTTTTAACGTTATTATTGTTTTGTAGTCTATATGTATAAGATATTATATGCAATATACATAATATTATACTATTACTCGTATACCTATTATACAGAGTGATTAAAATTTCGTGTTACAAAGATATTGAAAAAGTTTGTATTGATCACACTGTTTATTATAATATTATTATATTATAAATTTATAATATATGCATTTTACAGTAGAATGATAAACCTTATTAATATATAATATATTATATATATATAGGTATAACTTATAATATATAATTGTTATAAGTTATTTAGAAATTATATATTACAGGCTACAGGTATAAATTATAATATTATAGTACTATTACGTACCATCGACGGATGAAAATCGAAAATGATTAGATACGTATAGGTATTATTATCGTACTCATATATCTATAAAGTATTTGTACGTTTTCCTCATTATCTATATTTGGTAATAATTATATATTTACCTATAGGTATTATTGTTATATATATAATATATTGATATTGATGATTCTGAACGAAAAGAGGAATATTATTGTGCATTGGTAATAATATTGTATTATAATACGTGTTTTATACTTATATAGTTATATATAATATATATATATATATATATATATATATAATATAAGTAGTCACTAGTCATCATATGTGATTCATGATGCAATTTACAACATACGCGTATTATAAATTATAATATTATCATATATATATATATATATATATAATATATATTGTTTCTAGGCTTTCAGCCAACTTTATCTACTATTCTGTAATATTATATATAAAGCATTTTTTAAATATTGTAAAATACGATTGAAAATATATGATTATAATTTTTAAATTTAATATAATCATAAACTTTAAACAAATATTTTATAATTTTACAAATTTTGTATAATTAATAATAATAAACATTTTAATTTTTTAATTTAACGTATATAATATTATAAAGTTTTAAGTTTCGAATTTAAAGGAAAAACGCCCACCGAAGAAAGTTTATGGGAGTTTTTAATATCAGCAAGTCACGGCACCATCATTGCAGGTGATGTTTTACCTTTATTTTAGAAGGGTTCCTTTATATTTATATTAAGGCACGCCACATGCAAGATATATTTTGTATAGGGATGTGTGGGTGAAATACTGTACATGTTTATTTTTCTTTTACATGGTATAATAAAAATAATTAATTATAGGTAGGATTTAATATTTATTTAAAAAAAATTGTATTAATTTTTATTTTATATACGAGATTATATGAATATATTAAATAATATGAATTTGCCTATAATAATTGATTTCATTAAATTATATTTTTATATTCCTGGAATAAATGGAATATAATTTAACAATACATTTTTTATTTATTTATTGGAAAATATATAAATATTCACTCACAAGTTTAACCAAAAAAATAAATATTAAAATATCTCTTGACTCTTAGTGAATAAATATAAAAAAGAGCTGATACTGCTGTGAAAGGGAGACATGGTCTAAAGAGGATATAGTGTTTAATTTCCATTGAAATTTGAATGCAATGATAAATCAGAAAACGATTTTGACCGAAGTTTATCAGATAATAATATAATATATTATGTATTGATTAAAATTTTTACATTCATTTAGTCTCTATGATCAATATAAATTCCCATAAAACCTTTAAATTAATCATCTATAAATACCCAAATCTGACAGTACTTCGCTCAGAATCGTTTTTCGAATGTAATGATTTATCATTAGAAAAAAAATTGAGGTTTGGATTTTTCTCATATTTTGGTATCATGTTAAGTAATATGTAAGTAAACTGCAGTAAAATTGTCCGATCTTAAGCCCAAAATTGTCAACTTAATAAAACTCTATATATATAAAAATGAGAATTTTAGGAAATATTATAAGTTCTATATTTTGTAGAAAAATTAACGTAATGGTTCCAAATTTTATCACATAATATATATAGAACCTATAATGTGAATACATCATAAAATTTTTAAGTCTCTAAGTTCAAAATTGCTTTATCGAGTTATCGTGAAATATTGAAATCAAATTCGTCGAATTTTCAGTTTTTGTGAAATATATGCCATTTTTTCATCATTTTTTGGTCGTTTTTCCTATCGCATAGAGTTAATTTTTTAGAAATTCAAAATAAGGTACTAACTACATCCATTTTCAACCGGAAACATATGTTATTTGTCATTTGTGAAAATTGGAGCATTATTTCGGGTCAAAAAAGTGAAAAAAAAAAAAGAAATACACCTTTGTAAAACCAATACAATTTTCGCTTCGCTTAAATCCAGAAGAAAAAATTTAATTGATAAATAATCCCTATAATATTCTATATTATGTATATTCAATAATGCAGCGTTAACGAATAATTTATAATTTATAAATTTTAATATATTTATTTATATTCTTATATTGTTTTTTAATTACCTACGAATATAAATAATAAAATAACAATTATACATTCGTTAAAAACTAAATAAATATATTATATATATATATATATTTTATATATTCAGACGATTTTCAGTTATCATTT
>JAIUCT010000010.1:7157156-7189840 GCA_021307375.1 Tetraneura akinire
AATAATAATATATTTAAAATTTGAATACGACAAAGCATACACGATTAAAACAATGACGCGTTATAGGATATATACTTACATAATATTTAATATACGTATACTCACACGGATCGACGTAATATAGATATCTTATAAATATTATCCTCGTCAACGTCCATTAGATGTAATAAATAATATATAGGTGCGAGTACATTCCAATTCCGGGACTATTAAAAACACTTATTGCGGGATAATGATCATCGCTCGAAAAGGGATCTTGGGATGTGTCGAGACACGGTCGTCAACGTAATATTTGCCGAAACGTGCGCAACACAATAATATTCAATTTATAATAATAATAATAATGATATTCGCCGATGTTGAAGTTTCGTAACGCTCGTTTTAATGTTAAACTTTTTTACTTATGACAACATATTTAATTATTATTAATAATTAAATATTAATTAATATTAATATAATCCTGTATTGGATTTATTTTTCATTTCATTCGTGTTCCGCGTTAAAAACCAAAAATATATTACGCGCGTTTGATGAAAAAATTTTGAAAATTTCGTCCGTGTGTATCTTCGCCATCGATCTTGCAGCATTTTGCTGTAACTTAAATGTACAATAGTTCATAATAATAATTATAATAATAATCATAATAATAATTGGTATACGTTTATCGGTAGCTAAATAAATGTCAAAGACAACAATGACACCGCTTTAGTTTAATATAATAATATATCATTATAAAGTTTATTTCCTGATAAAATGTACGGCTTGTCTTTTAACAATACTCCCCTAACGGAGGACGATAATAATCCGTGCCCATTATGTCTACATCAATGCGAATTGCGAATAAACTTCCGAAGTAAAAAGAAACTGTTCCTCTATTTAATACCTTGTATATTATATTGTCGTGACTTTCGACTTAGGTATAACAATATTATTATTAAATATTAACGTTCATATTATTATTATTATTATTATTATTATTATATATATATTTTTAAATATAACCGTCCATGAGAAGGTATGAAAATAAAAATATTCAGTACGCTTTAGAATTGAAAATTGCTTTAATTTTTTCCCATTAAAGTTTAAATATCGTGTTGTTTAATTTTCGTTAAGTTTATATTATAATAATATACGTGAACAGATGATATTAAAACACAACAGAAAACTTTTTTTTTTTACTAATCTGGCGGTTAATAAATATAAATAATAAATAAAGTCCGTACAGGGTACAGATAATACTTATATTAATATAACATTAGTTCCACAAATATTTTACTTATCTCGTAATATTATAAATACGGCTAAATTGCGTTTTGTTCGCTTTTAAGAGCGTCTGGAATAATAATGTATACACGTCATTGTGACTTTACGGACGATAATGGGTCAATTAAGCTGAAGTTTAAAACGTTTTTTCTCTTCGATTGTAGATAATACGAAAAAAACAAATAGGTATAACCGCATAGTCCGCATACTATACAAACGACAAACGACAAACGAAATATTTCTTCAATAATAATTTTAACATTACCGACTATCGCGCAAAAAAGTTTTGCGAAATAAACTATTCATTGTTTTCCGAAGTTAAAAATAATAATTGAAAAAACTATACTCGTATTTTTTTTTCGTCGGACGTTGTTTTATCACCGCGCAAATTGCGTTCGTATACGATTACCTATTGACACTGGGGTCAGCGTAGAATAAGAGTTTGGGACTACGATTATATTGTTTGCTGACTGGTCACTATTATATTATTACACAGGCTATCGGGTTTTTCTACATTATAATACCTATACTGTTATTGAGTATTGAGCGCGAATACCCAATTCAGTTATATTTACCTCTCGTTCATTATTGTGCTATTCAATGTCTTCTTTTTTTTTTTTTACAATACAACGAAAATTAAATAACGAATTTTGTTTTAATTGTTCATTTTTTATTTGTTTTCGCAACGAAATTGACTATACTCTGTTCCAAAAGAGAAGACACGGGTTCTGCGCATATCGAATGACGGCCGATCATTGCCGACGATGTATACACCGTAATTAAAATGCGGCAAGCGATAGCCGTGTACACTTGCACGGTTATCAGGTGACAGGTTATACGTATATTCGCCAAGTGTCATAGATGTCAACAATCCCAGCGCGCCGTATAATGGTTTTTAACGATGTAGCTGGGTGTCAGAGGTCGCTGGTGAGCATACGTGCATTTATCGGAGTAGGTGGGGAATGCGCGCCGCCGAACGAAAACTGGTCACCGCTTCGTGTCTTCTCTTTTGGAACAGAGTATATAATATAAGTATGGAACACCATATATAGGCAATAGCCAATAATTATTATCGATATCGAGGTTGTTTTAAATTTTGTAACGCAAAATTGTGCGTTTTTTTTATTTGTAAGTTTTCTCCTCGTTCGAAAGTTTTCGAAGAACCGTTTTTCCAAAACGGACTGAACACAATGATATTTCGTTCGTACTTATAATAGACACTCAATATTATTATTTACCGGTAATTTTCGTGCGGTGGCCAATCGTTTATAATAATATAGACTACTTCATAAAAACTCGGGTGACCGGGTATCTAAGCGACTAAGCGGATGACCGATGGTAAATATTGAATACAATATTATAATAATTAATGTGTAGGTAAATCGTAAATGTAATAAAATGTGCGTACGAGTTTCTAGTTTCTATTTTTGTGCGCACGACGTTTACGCTAGAAATCATCTGTTTTTCGTGTGTACAAGGTGAAGGTTACACGACGAAGAGAACCATGGCGAATGACGGAGTCAACTATAATATTATCATCGTTGTGTTTGGACTTAAGTCGTCACTCGCCACCGTAGCATTTCCCCACCAATATATAATAGTATAGTTGTTTTACTTTTTACCATCGTCGTTGTGTCCACGTAAACGTGTATAATAATAATATTCTTCTTCTTCTTCTTCTTCTTCTTCTTCTTCTTCTTCTTCTTTATTAGAATGGCGGATTTAAATGGTAATAATTATTAAAAACCGGCCACTACCGTTAAGCGAGTGCCGGCCAAATTGACTGGTTTTTTTGGTGCAGCGTGCAATAGAAAAAAAATTAAATAATCGGGACACGATTTTACGAGAAACATGATTGATTTTTTTAAAACAATTTTATCATTATTAGCCATTTAAAATTTCATATTATACAGTATTGTTACCATAAATTATAACATTTACACCATTAATAAATTTCTATCTATCAATACAAGTTTTAACTGTAAAATAACATTAAATTTAATGTCTTTTTTCATAGGTATTTAATTTTAATGTTTTATTTTAATAATATTAAGGCATATATCAGCCATAACACTGATTAAACAATAAATATATTTAATAAAAATAACAATAATATTATTATTGTTATTATAACAAAAAGATAAACTGCGTTTTTTATATTATATTTATACATATATCTATTCTATATTTTATGAAAATCATTCAGCTACAACAAATAATAATTGTTGGCGTTAATATATTTTAATGAAAATAATTTTAATTCATATTCATATTCTAAAACTAAAGTAATAATGGTATTTTGCGTTGTATATATATTTCATCCTTATTCCTTATTTATTTTTATTACACTTATCTTAATGTAACTTAAGGAATTCGATTTTTTTTTAATAAAAAAAAATTAAAGATTGATCTTAAGAACTTATGTCAGATCAGAATCACTATGGTCGATGGAGTTGTATTTTTATTTTTTTTTTTTTTTTTTTTTACTCTAAACGGGTTTCACCAAGAACAACCGGTTTTTCGCTGGCCAATAACACATCTGACGTACTTTTGCCATATATTATTACGCGCTCACACACGTGACTACATGCGTGTGTATACGTTTGTTAGTATACTGTATAGTGTATTATGATTATGACTTGTGAGTGTTGATGTATTTTTTATTGTATTACATTATTGTAGGTATAATAATAATAATAATAATAATAATAAAAAAAATTGTATCCGCGAAAATTGTAGTATTGGTCAATGGTCGCACGGGTATAATTGCGAATTCCCAGTGGGCGAGGTATACGCTTAGACCACTTATTTCCATTTTTCATTCTCGTATTATAGCAGTGACATATCTACGTAGTTAATTTCGACAATTTAATTAGAAACGTATTGGTACATATTTTTATATTTTATGCACCAACGACAGCAACAATGGATACGACGGCGAATATGTATACACATAAAGGGTGAACAAACATGGCCACATATTATAATATATTATTTAATATGTCTATTATACGTGGTGTAGCATAATATACGTATTGTAATAATATGTATAGGTACGGGTTTTTATCTGACGATTTTGACGGGCCAACAGATTATTATTATTGTAGTTTTGTATTTTTTTTTTCTCTGCAGTGTGTTGGTAATGTACTGTCCTTTGAGGTTTTTGTAACAATTTCACGCCCAAACAATAAAGGGTGTTGGTTTATATTTATATACCTTACCTGGTGCTGCGTAAATAGGACGACATATTATTAGGATGGGTCATCGCGTCGCAGAGGTTAGTAGACGACTATAAAATATACGAGGGGACAGTTTTTCTCGTACGGCTTAACGGCTTGGATTATAATATATATATAATATTAATATATAGATAGGTACCTAAATATTATTTTTTTTATACGTGAAAAACTACCTTACTCTTATTCACTATACAGTTATTACCGATATAATATTATTATCGTCTTTTCTCGTACGTTATATGATAATAATTCATAATAAATGTGTAGGTATTAATATACGATTAGTATTATGTAGGTATTATAGGTACCTACATAATATAATATATACGACGTAAACGTATTCAGCGTGTGGTATAAGATATTATAATCGGAAATCGTTCATCTATTCGTCGTTTGGCCGATTAATTTAAAGACATTATTTTAAATCCGTGACGTTTAAACACGATGACAAAAAAAACAAATTTCTTCCTGTATGTGTCTCGTTCTTGAATGACATATTATTATGTTAGGCATACGTGTATACTGTATAATAATGTACTTATAAAACGATACAAGTGTACAGAGCACAGGTAAATACACGCGGTAAAACTTTATTCTTCAGAACAGAATTTCAGTAAATTTCTGAACATAATATTTATTTAGGTATTTTTATATTTTTTTCAATGTATTCCATATTCTATGTTTTTTTTTTTTTTTTTTTTTTTGTATCGAGAGGAAAAACAGTTTGCACAACTTTAATGCGTGCGTACTTTATAATATAGTTTCGTTGAACGGAAAATATAATAATAATACCAACGACCGTGAAATCAGTAATCAGATATTTCGTTCACGACTTCTATGTCGAGATTTATTAGATTATAATTTATAATATATAAATTATTATTATTATAGTATAGTATAATATTATATTATATTATAATACACATAAATATTTCCGTGCGCGGTTATTGTTATAAATCGGATTGCGTAATATTGTTCAATAGGTAAAATACGAATTTTTTTTTTAAACGTAATAGAATATATTTCTATATTTAAGAAGTAATATAATTTTACGATGCTTGAATGCTGGGTATAAAGTAGTATTTTGATAAACTATTATTTCGCGACGAAATGTTCTGCGCGTGTCCGTTTGCATATATAGCGTAAACACATTTTTATACATTATACAATTATTATTATTATACAAATATACAGGTATAATTATACGTAGGTATACGTGTTATTATGTGTACTGTTTGTATGTAAATTTTTACATCGACCGTGCAGAAAGTCCCCAAAGGATTTAAAAAATTTCCATTTCCTCGCGCGAACACTATTGTTTCTTTAAAATATAACATTATAATAAAATATCTGCTCGCCATAGATAAGTACATACCTAGCGTTTTGTTGACGTATAGGTTTCTTAGCGACAGGCCAGGTATATAAATTGTGTGTGCTGATCGATTCTTTTGCTCCCTCCCTCAACACCGCACAAACGGGAATGGCTCATCGCAAAAATAATAATAATAATAATAATAATAATAATAATAAATGGTACCACGATTAAAATAATTGTATTCTGTACGTTGGTACCTGTTCTCGAATTATTATTATATAGTATTGCCAACAATGGGTGTCCATACTGGGCCCATTGAAACACGTTTAAGTATAGTACGGGTAACTTCCTATATACATACGTATATTATAACTTATGATATATTTTTACTATATAGGTATATTATAGGTTCATCGTGTGATCGGCATAAACAATTTTGTAAAAATATTCATCACGCATTGTATCCGGGTTATTTTTTAAAATAATTTTCAACAATAATTCTTTCGTTTACCTATATAATATTATAATACGGCAATATTATATATGTATTTTATGCGTGCGAACGCCGCGCATAATATTATGTAAAAATTTTTTATATATTTTTTATATATTAATATTTTGGCATCGTTATTATACACATATGGCCGACGATCAAGGAAGGACGAGATGGTGTATTTAACCCACATATATTTCGAAATTAAATCATAGTAATAAAAATAATAATTTTCGTCTGGAGAGTGTCCGAACATTTTTACTTTTCCCCCAAATATTTACACTTTATAATTTATTTAAAATGTATAGTATAATACATAGAAAATCGTTTAAAAAAATCTCATACGAGTTTATTATTTTATTATTTGTATATGTATTCACTGTATTCAGTATATGACGGATATATTATAGTAATATAATACGTATATATTATGGATGATATACGATGAATTCAGAATTACCGTTCCAAATACATAATTGTATAGTCGATAATATTAATTGTAATAAAATAATAAACGCATTTATTTTATTCTAATGATGTATCAGCATGATATATTTTTGGCTCACAGATTACAGATGAAAATTAGTTGTACGCGTCTCTAACCGTATAGTATTATAGGAAAATGTTAACTACTCTGTGATAGTTCATATATTAAATAGTGATTTAAATATTTCAAGGTGACTTTTTCTTGTTTGTCGGCACGTTTTTATAACTATATATGAAAAACAACTTTTGTTATTTCGACGAGTTCGATGCAGTTTAAAATAGTAATTTATTATTACAATCCAACACAATAATATTGTATATGATTTTCTATAATACCGGCGATGTAGTAATAATGCGTATAAAATAATGGTTTCGCAAAGACAAACTGTGGTCATCTTAGTATTGCCAAGATGTTGTTTCTCACGAAAATACAATAATTATTATTGAAATGGTACACCATGTATATATAAATGCAGTCACGGTCGTCGAACGTTTTTGTCAGAGAGGAAAGTGAGAGAGTATACCTATTATTACATTATAATTGATATTAATTTTGTTCTATTGATTAACAGATAAGTCGTGTATGTGTTAATAATTTAACACAATGATATAATAATATTATGCTGTGCAACTTATTTCGTCTGTATTATTCAATAATAATGTATTATCATTTATCATCCCATATGAAAACGTATTCAGTGAATATTTTTTAACACAAGCCACAAGGAATAGATTTTTTCCACTAATTACATGTCTAGGACACGCTACACGCGACAGTTCGTCATAAATTAAATTAAATGTTAAAATATGTTTAACTTTTGATACGTATCAATAATATAATATATCGTTCAAATTAAAACATTTATGAATATGAAAGATTAATATTATTAATAAGGTATTAAAATAATAAAAAATTGTCGAAGTAACTAAATAATTTAAAAGAAAAAGAAATGACATAAATTCAATATGAGATTATTATATTAATATAATTATTAAAAATGTCAATTAATTTCGATATTAATATTATAATTTTTTCTCTATATAATTTTAATACGAAAGTAATGAAAAAAAATTAAACGAAGAATTTTAATGTCAATTTATTTATAGTTTTAGATTTATGAAATTTTAAAATTTATATTAGTTATTAATATATATTATGTCGTTGGAAAACAGTATTGGATAAAATATTGTTATAATTTTCATTCTTATTTATTTTTAATGTCGTATTTGGTTTTTATGTCAATCAAATACACATAGCTGTATTGATTTTCCGTCATTTTATTTATTACACGCAAGTGATTATTATAAAAATAAAAACTGCATGCTACGAGTCGTCTATAAATAGTTATTGTAAACGAATCATTCGAATCGATTCAATTGGTATTTTTAAATATTTATTTTGAATTCTGTTTTCGCATATTATTAATAAAATTGGTACTTAATTTTATTTTTTGTTATTAGAGAAAACCGTTCTGTTATAATTTTTTTAATTTGTTTAAATTGGCAATCGATTTAGTTATGCGACCTCACGCAGTGTAAAATGGCAAAATAACAGTAATAATTAGTGAATACACACGCATGAGAATGCGGTTTTGAAATATTGTTTAGAAATCCTATGAAATTTCATCGTTTTTAAGTACTTTTATTTTAAATGTAATATAATTACACTGAACCGTTAGAGTCAAGTGTTGCACGTTCGTTACAATAGCGTACAATACTCGTACCTATTTGTCTGTATGTAATGTTGATTGAATATAAATATAATATCTTATATATTTAAATGAAATTGTTTATATTTCTCATTTATATATAGTAGGCACCTGGTTTGTTTTATTTTTAGTAAAATTCTACAACAAAAGTGCAACGTTTACTCGTTAACTTTTATTTTCTGTTTATCACGAACCATTGTTGCAGATTGTTGTTATTGAAAAATGACACTCTGACATTTATTTATTATATTTTCCTATGCCTTAAACGTATATAATAATATGTGATAATAATTGACCGATGACATACTTTCTGTGGCGTCGAGTTTACTAAACAATTCAATTTTACTATTCCCCATGTGAATATACACAAGAAAAGTAAGTGTGCAAGTGTGTCACGCAGACTACATTATTATTATGTTTATATATTATACAAAATATATAGTGTAACGTTTGAAATGTATTCGTTAAAAACCAAGTAAATTACTCATACACGTCGGCATATAGTTAAATTCATGATTTGTTGAGTTTAATGAAAATTTATACCAATAGTACTATACATTGTATTATATCGATAATTAAAATCTGGATCTGAATACCAATTATTTCATGTTATTATTTTTATTTTTTATTTTTTTTCCAAAGCCTATGCGATTGTTGTAAAAACCATAACAACAACAACAACAACTACTATAATAATAATAATAAAACAATTTTAAATTTATATACTTACCTATTCAATTTTTTTTCTCTATTGTTATCGTTCACAGGGTAGGAAAATAATGTTTTATTATTATTTTATTTTTCAAAACTCCTGTACAATCGGATATCCGGTCGTTCAGTGTTTTCGATGTGTGTCAGTAGCGACCGTGAAAATCGGTCTTGTCTACTGCACGCGTATCTGGACTACGGGGTAGGGGTGACCCAGTTATTGACCATGAAGAGGAGATCACTGAAGCTTATTGATAAATAATATAAAGTATTAATCTGAAATATCAAATAACATTTAATTCTTATCTCATCTTATCTGTTATCTATAATAATATATAATTATATAAATAATGTGTTTATTATACGGTGTAATATTATACTTGATAGATAGGTACATAAAATAAATTATTCAATTAAAAATTTCAAAATCGATTAAAATAATATCAATATCAATAATAATATTAATTATTATTACTAAATGCTTAAATTTAAAAAATAATTTATATGCGATTTACAAAATTTGCATTATTTTGTATAGTGCACCGTTTGTGTTATTGTTGTTACTTTATATGAATAAATAAAACAATTCGAAATCGGTTTTAGAATAAATTATTTTCGAAAGTACGGATTAAATAAATTATATTTTTTCGATGTAATTCGTTCAATATTATTGTATTAAAATTAGCTCATCTAATACGTTTCCTGATAAACGTTTTGTGTACCACGGAAGGTTGAATTAAAACTTAAATAAATATTACGTAATAAATATTATATTAGACAAAAGTAATACAATATTATAGAATTAATATGTTAAAAAAAATAATTCATGTGGAATTCATCAGAAAAATGGATATTTTTAATACTATTTTGGTATAATATGCGTGGAATAATTTCGAATATCGAATTTTCGTCTCTTTTTATTCTCCAGTTTTATTTAAAAACTAATCAATGAAGCGTTTAATGTTTATCATCAAATGGGCCTCACCTTATAATTATAATACTTTTGTGCTATTACGTTTTAAATTTTTATACACCATTTTTGTTTATTGTTTGTTGTATGCTGTTAATTATTATTGTTACTATTGTTATTTAAGTATTAATCATAAATTAAAGTTTATAAATTGTGTGTTATGGAACTCATAATGAGTAAACAATATAAATAAATAAGTAATAAGTATACAAATATACAACATACATATTATAATTTATAATCTCAAAATAATTTCTTTTAGAAAATGTTTAATACTAAATACCTATTTAATATGTGTTTTAATTCCTAATAATAGAAAATGTAACTGTATTTATTAGTTCATTGATATTGATATTTGATAATACATTTAATAAAAAAGTATACATATATATTTTATATATATATATTCCATTTCTAAATATATTTTATAGATTTATAGTATGAGTTTTTTTTTTTTAGATATGATACATGAGCATAGCTCATTTTTTTATTAATTATTAAATAATAATTGTGATATTCATTCATATTTGTTACGCAATATATTTTAATTATATTGTTTGTAATATTTTAACAAAAGATTAGATAATATAAAATTATATTAACATATCATATAACTTAAATTTTTAACTAATTATTTATATAGGTAATTAAAATTGATTAAATAAATTTAAATTTTGATAGAAATGTATACATAAATATTCATTTTATCATATATATATTAAAGAAACATAAACCTAATGATTTTCATGGTTATCATTTCTCTGGCAATATATATGAATACGATTACTAATAAATTTGTAAATCCTAAAATAACTAAAAGTAATAACTATTAACTAATATTACATTTTATAATAATACATTATTCGTAATTATGATATTATAGTTAGTAATTATTTTATAGAGATACTGGTAATTAAATAATTGTAAGTGTATAATTTTTAAAGAATTAAAATTAATATTATTGCGAGTTAGTTTAATAATCGTACCTATTCATTGATAATAATTTATGTAAGAAATATTTTCATAAAATATAGAGTAGATATATTATATAATATTATGTGACTTAAATCTTTCATTGTAATCAATAAAATATCCTGTATTAAATAATAATTATTAATTTCACGGAATGAACTAAAAATAGCTTTAGAATAAAATTTTTATATGTCATTAATAAAATATTTAATACATTTTATATAAAACTTCAAACTCTGTATAGTATCCATAATTTTATACGGTATAAATGTTTTTAATTAAAATTTATTTTATATTGTATACTTTGTATAGTTATTATCATATCATAAAAAAGAAACTACACAATTAAAAATATTGCAGGATATGGTGATGACATCATGGAAAAATATTTTTTTAAATTATTTTTTGTACATGAAGAATTTAAAAAAAATCAATTAACAATATTATTATTTATTACAATTCAATCATTTTCTTTGAATTTGAAAATATTATATATAAATTATTTTATGTTACGTTTTCATATTTCAAATTTTTACCATCTAACCGGATTTTTTTTATATTTTTTTTATTTTTGTGTTATAAAAAATGTAACACCTATCATATCAGTTGTAATGCTGAATATATGTTTCAAGTATATATGTTGACGGTAAAATTTATCAATACTGTATGTATTTAAATATTTAATTGATAACGAGTGAGCAAAATAGTTTAACTTATTGTGCAAATGTGATATATTTTACATTCAAAAATATTTTACCAAGGTTTTTGTTTATTTTGGTTTTGGGATATATTATCAAAATGATGAATTTTATACGCATTGCGATTTTTATAAGTTCAATCGTTATATTTTCATAATGTTAAGAATTAAATCAAATATTGAAATATATATTATATAAGGCACTGCAGTATAAATTATTATACGAGTAATTATCATTAGAATAAATAATAAATAATTAATTTAAAACTTATAATTTTAAATTAATATAATGTTACGTTGATATTACGCATAGATATAATTATCAATTTCAATTAGGAAATAAAATATTGGTCAACTAATTATGAATTCAAGTATAATAATTATATATCATTATAAGTTTTCCGAATCTATTAGAAAATAATGCGAATCAAGGTACAATTTATGCTTAGAAAATCGATTAGAAAGAATTATAATTTATATCAATTTTATACCTACTATATTATTATTTAAATTTTATTAAGTTAAATAATTACAATATCGGTGTGGACGTAAATTTCTTCACGTAATCAACGAAACAATTCTCAAATAACGGTAAGAGAGTTGTATTTCAAACATACCGAGATAGTTGAAAACTATCATTTCACACGTGCATTTCATCTCGGCTCTAAAAAAAAATTAATTTTTAAAGGTACGTAAAATCGTTGCGTACAATATAATAAGTATATATATTATTAAATTTGATGAGTTTTACTCGCAATTTTAGTATAGTTGTTATATAGCAGTGTATAATTGGACGAATATAAAGGACGCGTAGGTTATTTTTCTCATTTGCTTTGGGTTATAAAATAATATACACAATAATTTACCGTCGTCGTTTCATTCCGCGTGAAAAAATAATTATCTACGCGCATAAGAAACTCACCGAAAACGAATACGATACGATACCTTCGTGTTGTTTTGTAATGGTGTTTTTGATTCTGGACTTTTCGTTTAGGAACGTTCAAATCCCCAAAATATTGTGTCAGTCATCGCGGACAATGATAAATTCAATTTTAAGCGCATTTATACCATTTATAACACGTCCTATTATTATACTCATATAAGCGGTAAATGAGTTATATTATAATAAATATATTATTTGAGTACATTATTATATTATATAACGTTTGATCCCCGAGCGTACATATGTCCCTTTTTAATTGAACCGTGTGTTATATTATAATGTATTAAAATTGAAATCCCCGCCGAGAGAAATCATTTCCCATTAATTACGTTTGCGAGTACATCGTATTATACAATGCATATACGTACAAATAGAAATCACTAATTAGTCAGGTTGGTGAACCCTTTTCTGGATGGTGTGAACCGTCAAGGTCGACACTCTGCGGGGTATACACGCATCACGTACTTTCGTATTATTATTATTATTATTATTATTATTATTATTATTATAGTCGATGGTTCTTCTCTTTTGTAACACGACGATATATTATATAAAATTTAATATATTTATTATGTTATGTGTTTAAACACGACGCGCGATGACG
This sequence comes from Tetraneura akinire, assembly GCA_021307375.1. Classification (NCBI taxonomy): domain Eukaryota; kingdom Metazoa; phylum Arthropoda; class Insecta; order Hemiptera; family Aphididae; genus Tetraneura; species Tetraneura akinire. The sequence continues at coordinate 7,170,556 of JAIUCT010000010.1, forward strand.
TATTTCTATACACAACGCATGCACGATCGCTCTCGGGGCTCTTCTTTTCGCGGATTGTGATCGCCGCCGGCCAAAGAATGCGCGCGTAACCAGTAAAAAAAAAAAAAAAAAAAATAATAATAATGATATTATTATTATTATAATGAACAATGTGTTAAATAATGCGTCGACGTCATCATTTTCAATATTATTAATTTATAAATCGTTGCCTGTATATTATAATGTAGATTCCTCCCGATTTGCAACGAATATTACAATAAACGTATTATGCTCGCCCTATAGCGTTGAAAATTTCGTACGTTTATTGCGTAAACATTCGTTTGGATCGGCGTTGAAAAAAAAATTCAAATCAAATACTGTCGCGGGCGATAAATCTTTCGTCACCGCGAGGTTTACAAAATTACAACGAGATCGGTAAACTCTCTCACAACTCTCGCATGCACGATATGATAATAATATCGCGAAACGTTTCCGAATCGTTGGCCGTCAGCCACGCGCCCGTCGTTCCGCGATTATTTTTCAACGCGAAATAAGCTAACCGTTTTACGATAAATCACAGTACCGCACGAGGTCGGATGATATTATTATTATTTTCTTTTTTATTATTAACGCCGTTTTATAATGATTAGTTGGTTAGATTTTCATTATAGTTCGTAATTTCATCCGTTATATTACTATTATATTATTGTGCGACATACAGACACACATTCGCCGCATCAAAATCGTACACTGGTATATATTATGAATATTCGGAATACGCGATTTTATTAAATTTTTAAGTCTCGAGATCGCTGAAAAATTGGCGCATAAACGTCGCGTTGTCGACGTTGATCGTGCGCGGGATCGTTGTCAAAACAAGAAAAAGAAAAAAAGAAGTCGACTACTGCCACGTGGACGCCGTTTTAACCGTTTGTTCAGGAATTTCATTTTTATTTTTCGAATTATTCATCCGAAGTACTATTATTATTATTATTATTATTATTATTATTATGCATACTAAATATAATGCGAATTAATCATTTTATACGCGATCGAATATATGTAAATATAATAATAATGTAGTATACGAGTATATCCAAGTGTAATAATAAATAATAATATTATATACTCGTACGGATACGTTGCAGTCGACAAAAATGATGAAATAATCGTAATATATGTTCGTTTCGGCAAGATTGCGTTTTGACTTTCGACGGACGAAAAAATAAAAAAAAATCCCTTCCGACGCTGTACACGAATACACGATCGTTTTACGTATATCATTGCGTACGCTGCCTTCTCCGTGTATAATACGCATCTATATTTGTTGCGTTTTCGCCCGTGGCGTATATAAATATAATATAATATTATATAATATATATATATATATATATATATAAATATAGTAACACCAATTTCGTATTATTATAACATCATAATGGACACGGTATCCTTTATTATTTTTCACAACAACAATAATCACATTAATAACACTGCGACCTATAAAAATGTTAATAACCGCTGGACCGGGCGGGCGTGTGTGCGTGTCACTTAACTCTATAAAAAGAAGTATCTCTAAACTAATTCTTCCGGCCAATTTGGTGGTCATCGCCGGTCCTTGCGGCCGACCGCGCGTTCTCCCGGGTTTAACTTACAATATTATAATAATAATAATAATAATAATAATCATAACGCATATTTTAATATTATAGCGCGTATATATATCGTCGCCCGCAAGACGAGACGAGATGAAATTATAAATTATATTGTATATTTGGCGAAACGAAATTCCCGGTAGAGATTTTTGCTAAAACGTCATTATTCTGCGACCTTGCAGCATATACTGCCACGTGAACTAAGGCCCGTGCGCGGCCGTCATCGGAATTCATTGCGTTTACATAATATATATTATTATTATTATTATTATTATTATTATTATTATTATTATTGTTATTATTATTATTATTATTAATAATTAGATTATATAATAATATTATAGTACGTAATATTATTCTTAGGTCAGCGTATAAATCGCGCGATCGACGCTGAAAAACGTAATAATAATAAAAGTATTATATTTTACAGGTACTCGCACTCTTATTACGTGGAAATTATTTTACATTATAAATATTATTATCATACTTACTTTAACGTTTAAGTACTTAAATATTGGTGTTGCTGGTTTTTTTTATGTTAGGTAGCGCATATTACAATTTCGTTATTATAAATTTCCGTTTTGGTTCGATTCCAAAATATAACATATTATGTTAATACAAATAATAGTCATAATTCATAAACGTTCTTATAGAATAGTTGAGGCTACAAGTTGACGAACAAGTAACGATGAAAGAAATACGAATTTTAATGAATCGGTCATTTTACTAAAAAAATTATCGTATTTTGATAAAAATTCGAAAACGACATGCCATTTTATTTTATACTTACATTAGTATAAAATTTTTATATTAATCAGCACAACCAGTTTTTTAAAAAATAATAATTTGTCGTTAAGAAAAATGTTTTGTATATTTAAATTGTAAAATACATTATGATAATAAATAATAATGTAAATATATTTAACATTTTAAATATTAAATTTTGTGTTTCACTATTGACATATATTTGGTTAATTGTTATTATTATTAATTAAACAGTATAATGCGTAATGAATATAAATATATTTTAATCTACATGATTATAATAATATTACAATATACTAATACAATAATATTATGTTTTTTATTTATCTCGTCGTTTGTTTATGATAAGTTGAACTTTCGTACTTATTGTATATTTTATATTAAAATTGATGATAATATTACATGTTATTAATTATAATTATTAATTTTTGTAAACGAGCCCCTACTGATCTTCAGTTAAAACTAAGAGATTTGATTGTACAGTTTTATCTGTGCACTTAAAACGTTAGGAAAGTCCTATTTTAAAACAAATTAATATTGTCTTCTCATTAATTATTATCCAAATACTGATGTCTGATAATAATAATATATAACATTAGGTTTTAAGTATATTAATTAATTTAATATATCTACCTACGTATTATTATAATGAACTAACAAGAATTATTTCTGAATAGCTAGTTAAAATTTAAAATGCCTTCCATGAAGAAGTTTATAGTAATGTAGTACTTACTTCATGTACGGAATATAATAGCATTTTGCATTCAAGTAATCGATACGTCCATTAATTTAATAATATATAACATTATTATGATAACTTTTATAATTTATTATTTTATGTAGAATGTTCACAATAATATTTTTATTTTGTAGTTATTATTATTGGTGTTCATTCTGGGAATCATCAACTATATATAAATATATAATTACATTTTCGATTTGATGACTCGACAGCAAAAATTTTAACATTTATATATAATATACTTTGACGATTTACCTAGTTAGGTACGCGTATATAATTAGAAAAATATCTGAAGTAGAAATTTTTAAAAGTACAAAAATTGAAAAATCAACGTTTAAAAACAAATTACAGGTACTTGCGATGAAATTACACAATTCGTACGTAATCGTGGAAAATATCATTAATTATATTATTAACTTTCTTCTATCCCTATATGTTATTACAGTATATTCTTCTATAGTTGCGTCTGCTCTACCATAATATTATACATACTTTTAATATTGTATATACTTACTATACTTGGTTTTTCATTTCACTTTTACAGCGCGCAGTATATGTAAAATGAAATTTTATCGGGTTTATGTCGTTGAATTGTAATTTTGAAATTCAACCTATAATAATATCATACGCGAATAAAATATAATATTCGATACACGATCACGTATACCATGGACTAATATACCTTAAGCTGTATACGGTTAAATCGATAGTTTTACAATTATTATTACTGATAAATTAGTTATTCTTATTATTACTTTATTAGGACCAGAATTTTTATTCAAAAAATATTATAGAATATGTACATATTTATGCATGCGTAATTTAAATAATATGCAAATAATATACATTAAAAATATACAATATATGATTCATATAAATATCATAATAATATTCATACAATTATATGAAAATATTTTAAAAACGGATGTAAAAATAAATATAATGTTGTTAAAAATATACAAATTTTATTATACGGTTAGTTATTTTATTAGGTAATTAAATTTAAAACAGTTTGAATGTTAATTGAATGATATTAATTAAAAAGAAAAAAATGATTATAAAAATGTATATGTGAATGATTTTAAATTATAAAAAAATGTAATAAAAATAATACGAAAAGGTATATAATATAAACATCATTAACGATTCAGAACAACCAATTATAGTCGCGAATTCCCCAACTAAAAAAAATAATATATTTCCGCATATAAATATATTATATTATTATATAGTCTGTATTTCAAAAACTTTATTATACAAATAAAATTTGTAGATAAGAATAATGCAAAGAATATTAAGAATATTAGGAAATACAGGTATTAAATGATATAATGTCACAGTTACAGTGGACATAATAAGACATAACGTAGACAACGAGTAAAGTATAGCATTATAGTCCAATAACTACGAATATAATATCAAAATTTAAAACTTTGCACTAATTTAAAATTATTTCATTTAAACAAACATTACATTATGCCATTTTTAGGCAATTAACTAATAATATGTAATTTATATTTATTTTTATTGAAATATTCAAAACTAAATTTTTCCTATAAATACTATATTTAGGTTAGGTATAGGTATACCTCTACACATTACAAAACGTCGAAATACATAATTAATATATTTTTGTAAGTCAAATATAAAAGCATCATTATTATGCATTTGCATAAAAATCCGGCCCCTATATAGTTATTAATTTATTATACTATTTTGTATATACAGAACGCGCGCGCGTACCTTATACCCTTGGATCGCAATAAAAAAAAAAAAAATAATAATAATAATAATAATAATAATAATAGTAATAATGATAATAATGATAATTGATAATAATAATGATAATATAAATTATATTTTATATTCAACGTATGACCTATTGTAAGCCTATATGGCTATATAGTATATAGGTATCTAATAATAATAATAATAATAATAATAATAATAATAATATGTGGAAACTGTCGATTTTTTATTTGTGTGCGGCTACCGATGCACACAAACAACCGCGTAGTTATTATCGGTATTATACTATTATATATTATAATGACTTTATATTTTATTAATTCGTTTATAACAATCCGTTCAATAGTACCTACCCAATAATAACACATATTATTATAATACGAGTATAATGTGACGGTCGGAGCGGTACTACCGAGTGTAAAATATTATATTATATTTTAATAGACCCGAACGTAATATATTAATCGTGCGCGTTCAGGGTATTATTATAATAAAACGCTCGCGTTCCGTCGGTGACATTCGCGGTCGCGTTACGTATATAATAATAATAATGTTATTATTATTATTATTATTATTATTATTATTATTATTATTATTATTATAATACGAAACTAGTTTGCAGAAATCCGAGCCGAACGATTTGTCCTACTAGGTACGTCTCGCATAATAATAATATACATATAATATTGTGTGTACACGACGTATAATATTGTTGTCGCTCGATGTGTAACAATATTAAAATAACGTGTATTATTATAATAGCGTGTAGTAGAAAATTGTAAATTATTTATCATTATTTAATGGAAGTAGGAGAAAAATAATTCGATTATATTTTCGTATAATAGTCGCTGATTGCTGATAATAATAAAATATTACCTATATTATATCATAAAATAATTAAAAGGCGACGATAATTATTATATTTTATTAATTTTTTATAATACGGACACTGTAACGACGTTATATTATATTATATATTATATTATACGACTTAGGAAAGAAAGTACGGAACGTTAACAAAGGCATTATATTATTATTTTAATAACTGGACGGCGATTTCTATATATTATAATATTGTATACTCGTATAATCAGATTCAGATACGTCGTTTTTCTGTATACGCATAATTTGGTGGTCATGATATACACGAGAATTATTAGAAAACAAGACCGCGATATATTAATATCATGTATCGTATAGTTTCACGTGCGCGACGAGGAAACTGCGTAGTTCTGTTGGGACTAGGATGACTCGCGTGGCGCGCGCTGCATCATCTAGCCACGAATCGCATCAAGGACGTCCAATATCGATCTACGCGTATATTATTATTATAATAATTATTATTTTAGACTATTACATATTATTATGTGTATTATATAAAAGCGTTATATTATATTATTATTCATTTAAACGTGTGGCGAAGCAAAGCACACACATACACACAACGCACAATTGACGTATTAACATTACAGGTATTATTATTATTTTTTTCTACACAGTCTATTCCTCGGTCTATTCTCTGAATCTAGGTAGGTATTCATAATATTTTTATAGTCACGCAGATATTTTTTTTCCACACTTACTTTTCGTCATTTAGTTATTATTAGTTTTTTATTTTTAATTTGCCTCGCCTCGTAATGGGAGCCAATGCGATGACAATGCGATTTTCAAACGTTTTTCACGTCGGACAATAAAAAAAAAAAAAAAAAAATAGGTACCCATATAAAAATCTAGCCGACCAATTATTCACGTTGTTTATCACGCCGTGTTCATTAAAAATATATATTCGCACGCGCAAACGTCGTTTCTTCGTCGTTATAATGTAATAATAATAATAATAATAATAATAATAATAATAAAATGATATTATTATTAATTATTATAATTATAATATTTTATATTATTATTATATTAGTTTCGTTAGAAGTTAGATTTACTGGCGGCTACTTTATCGAGACTGTACTATAAAAGTATAATATTATAATAGGCGAAGCGATAGTCGTATATTATACGCGTACGAGTTTCAAATTTTTATAACAGAATTTCTATTTACCTACTCCTATTATATTTTATAATATCGCGTTCCTTTAATACGACGTCCGGCACGTGATTTTTTCTCGTTTTTCAAATAAATATTTCGCGGGGCAGAAACGAGCTTCGGATACGCGCGAATATATTGTTTTCTCTTGCTATATATACATTAATTCACTGATATTATATACGCGTAACGTAATATTTTACTATTTTCTTTTCATATTATTGATAGATAGGTATATAATAATATTATAATAAGTGTCATTCGTTTATTATCGTCGATAGTAATAATTATAGCAATACCGCACGTCAAACTAATATACATACTCGTTTTGTATTTTTTAAAGTATAGTTTATTTCTTAAATTTTCCGGGAAATATTTTAACAATATTATTATTATAAACCACAAGTCGTATTATTAGGTATAATATTGTAAAAGTCACATATTATACGATAGAATTGAATATTATTTTAAACGGCAAGGTCGACGGCATCAGTTGCACCAAATAAATAAAATATAATGATATGCACACAAATATATAATATTGTATACGAACGTTAATGTAATATGCATAATATTATTATAAAATTTTATTAGGTAAATAATAATATTCTTAAACCGTATTTTACGAGTGTGTATATTATATTATGTTATTAGTTTATTATATTATACGATATATAAGTTTGTCCCCCGGACGGCCATCTTCTTCGGTCACTGCGTGATCATCATAACATTATATAGTTGACCATATCCTGTTTCTTGGCTGGTTCTCCCGCGGGTGTCGCGATGTTTAATATAATAATTATTATTATCTTCGTCTTCGTACGCTTGACGTATATTACGTATATTTATAATATATATATTATAGTGTATACAATATAATATACTTTTTTACTTACCTGTCCGGACACATACACATAATAATATAATGCTATTTATAGCCGACATGAACACGGGCGTGATGCGTGTTCGGACGTCCCGCAGCGACGGTTTGTTTACATTTTATTATGCGCGCGGTCGCCTTCGCATTCACCCGGGAGATCGATGCGATGGCGTGGCGTGCAGTTCCGATCGACGACTATTGTGTATCGTTGTCGTACGGCGCGGATAAAACTAACTAGTTGTGTTGTTTTTTTTTTTTATTAATATTAATATTATATATTATTATATGGCCAGTAATTGGGAATCATGAAAAGTAATATTTTTTTTTTGTTAAAAATGGAAAAAAATCATACCTAGTATATAATATAGAAAAACTGTAATATATTATTATTACGAACAAATATTATTTAAGTATATGAAATCGGGTTCTAAAAATTATGTCTTTCAATCGGATAGGTTATAGGTTTACCTATAATATATAATATAAATTTTACACAAATATTCCTCGTACGTTCTGCTCGTTCTTCATCGCACGCGCAACACGACCATAATTATTATAATATTTATACAATAATGTTTGGCCCTGGACTATTATCGCAGATAATATGTTGTCGTACCTGTAGCATATTAAATCGTGCGTATAGGCAATAATAATATTATTGTCGTGTCCGGCGCAATCGCATAACAATATAATATTATATTGACGACTGAAATATTCCGAACAAAGCTGAATGCGTATAGAGTAATCGAAGAAGACGACTATTTATAATGTAGTTTAACGGTCGTGTTTCAAACGATTTTATATATACGAATCGTTCGAATGCAATTAACATAATAATATTATTATTATCGTGTTCGTTCGGTGCATTTTTGCAAATAATGCAGTAATATTTTAAAATACTTTGTCGCGCATGTGTTCGGAAAACAGATTTGGTCTCGCGTGACGGACGTGTGCATTGCATATCAAAGTAGGTATACCGTATAAAATATATTGTATGTACTTTTATATAACATATACTGTGTACGTACAGGTGCAGGATGATTCGAGGTGTAAATGGCGAGAATGTATTTTATATTATATATTTTATACCACTATAGGATAATAATAATATTGTATTAGAAAAGCGAATATAATAAATTTACATTATATAATATTTATGGTATTTTCGCGATGGGAAAGTATATAATAATAAGTATCTATATTCATATTGTAAATATTTATTGTATTTTTTTACAATATGAATATTATTATTATTATAATAATATAAGTAAATGAAAACGGTTTTTCATGTGTATTTCCCCCCCACACACCTTTTAACTCACTATATATATAATAGGGGTACTTTATAATATTATTCAAAATTAGAAATCTCTGAAACCGCACGAACTCACAAATCATTTTAGCAGCTCTCTGACCGCCGAACAGTTCACATAGTATGTCTTATTATATACTTATGATCACACGGTGAATTTTATTATAATAATATAATATATATATAGCGAGTTCTCGATGCGAGAGAGAGAGAGAGAGAGAACAGGAGCGGCAGAGTGAAAAAACATCAACCGTATCACGACCCAAATATTATCATCTATTATAATATATATATATATATAATCATATTATACACAGCGCTTTCCACCGCTGCTATAATATAACAATTGCTCGGCCGTTCGAAAATTAATAATAATATTGTCGAGTATATTATACTCGTAATATGTTGATAGATGTTTGCGTTACACCATAATCGATCATCGGAGGGGAAAGTGCGCGATGGATATTATATGGTTATTATTGTACATATAAATATTTATACCTATAATATATTTTTTTTAATATTATTAACCATAATTTTGAAAGCGAAAAAAAGCGATCCGCGATAGGCGCGTGCACGTGTATGTATCGCGTATATGTAGTGTATAATATAATAATACAGTGATAATATTATATAGGTATTATAACATTATAATAACCGCGAGAACCCGACGCACATTACATGGACGGAATTCTGCGGTTTTGTCTATATAGGCACATAAATATATACGCACGAAATAATATAATATAGTATAACGTGTATAAGAGTTTATATATAATGTGAGACGTGAGCATGAAGTGCTCAACCGCAAAATCTGTGTCACGGTGTACCTATATAATATAAAATATAGCAAAAATTAATATATGTATACCACTATATAATAGGTATGCGGATAAATCTATACAATATTGTTATTGTATATAATCGATATAAACTTGCTGAAATTTTTGAAATTAATGATAATTGTGGTGACCAGGTGACCATATTATACGTACCTATATATTATAATTATATAATAAGAATAAAGTTATGTACCTATATATATTTTATTAATTATACTCCTAAAATAATAATATGTTAAACTTAATAATAATATAGGGGCAATAATATGATATACCTGTATAACAAATTTTTTATTTTTCGATGGCGTAAATAATATTGTTTCATTATAGGGACATAGTATTATATAATATACAGGTATAAGGTATATACGAGTATATTAATAAATTATTCGATTAATTTTAATTTTTTTTTTTTTTTTAATGACATTTATTTGTTTAATTTATGTTTTTCATATTATAACAATTATATAAGTATTCGAATATCATAAATACCAATAATATATGAAACACAAAAATACAATAATATTGCATAAATGATAAATATAATATGATAATACTCGTATTATGACGTATATGGTATTCTCGCGTATGGAAGTCAATAATATATGGCAAATAAATATTTTTTGGCTAAACATATAATTATATAATTGTGTATTTATGCGGTTATATAATTATAAAACCCAATTTAATGTCACATAATAATATAATGTCTTTATTTAAAATATTAGTATTTTCATAAATAATATATATTATTGATCGATATTCGTCACAATAATAAGAATTTTGAACGTCATATCGTTCTTATCATGTATTGCTCGCGTTTACTCGTGATACGAGTATAATAATATCGACTGTGTAGGTATATATTATAGTTTTGTCTGGATTATGATTCACCAGCGTTAAAGTCACTGCGCGGTGGGTTACACAATAATAATAATTAAATATTATTAGACATATATAACATATAATATATATACGCTTGACTTTCAAAATTGTGTTAATTAAAATCCTGTAGGTTTACTTGGTGCGTCATAAATAATATGATATATATTGTATTTGTTTTTCCATCATCGAAGGATAAAATAACCTATATAAATATATATTATTATTATAGTGTATTTGTATATGACGTCTATATAAAATATATTTAAGCATCAAATATTGGTAATTATATAATATACATATTACATATATTGATAATATATAAAATATAATATATAATTTGATGATACCGACCAGTAGTCATTCTGAGAAAAACAAAAAGAGCACAAAGCATAAGGAAAATGTTACAATTATGCTTCCGGCATAATAGGATAAATTTGCCTAAAAACAGACGACGATATATATAATATATATTACCTATCTTGTTTGTGAATATTATATTATATATATATATATATAAAGGTATTGTAATATGAAGTACTGTTATTTTCAAATATTTAGTGTATTATATATTTCTATATAGGTACTTACGTGCTTACACGATAGTACCTATACTTAATTATTATGCCGCGGTCATGGTAATATGTGCGGAATAACAAGTACGTCGTCATCATCTTCCCATCATGTTGTCGTATATACACTCGCCGACCATTTTCAAATATACTTATATAGTGCGTGTATATATTATATATTTAGTTTTGTTCAACCATGGCATCATATCAGCTGTATATATACGAGTATATATTATATATATATATGTCGTTATCCATTATTACCATTGGCCATGCTGCCTTATCAGTTATCACTGAAAAGTATATACATATAGAGTACAGACAACACGGTATAGTAATAATAATACACATATATAATATTATATATATAATCGGATGTCGTTATAGTCATTCAGAGGGGAATTAAGTGATTTCCAGACAAATGTTTTATTGTTTTGTTTTTTGTTTACAAAATTTCATACCCTATATATAGACTATACCTATATACACACTATAATATTATAAGGTATACACCTTATGTATATATATATTATTTTAAATAAATGCAAGCTGCAGTAGATAATATATAATAACATAATATCCAATCAGATTCGAGATACAATATAATACCTATATATACCTATATAATACCACGCGTATATGTTAATGGAATAATAAATGATAAACACATAATATATTATAATATGTACGAAGTACGTGGTATAATCCGAATAGCGGTAAGCGGTTACTAAATATTATCTTATATATTATATATATTACACACACACACACACACACACATATATATACATATATATATAGTATATACGAACGAGTGTGCGCGTGTGTTTATGTGTGTTTACAACCAAATGATTTTCGTCCAAGTGTACATATTATAATATCATTATATTATGCGTATATATATATATGTATATATTATTATGTACACTCGTCCACAGCGTCGTGTACCCGAAGAAATCCCCACCGCCGTTCGCGCTCTCTCTCTATATACTGCAGGTATACAAAACCAGTTAGAGGTCAACTCTAAATAGATGGGTGTGACTCGGGGAGTCAGGTTAACGAACTCTAGGTTCTCGGGTTGGATGCAGGTCATGTCTGCCATGAGAAATTAGAAACCAAAAGTACGGAAAAGTCCAATATTAATATAGTATATTTAAGTGATTGTGTGTTATACATAAATATCATTATAATACGAGCATAAGCGGAGCAGACAGAAAGTTAGGGATGGACAGAGTGTGAAGAATTGTAATAATAAACCGTAAATATAATACAAGTATATAAAATTATACCTATAAATTGACGATAACAATTATGTTAATCTTTAATGACCTGGCAAAGTGTACTTTTTGACCAGTTTTTGATAATGAAGGAAAAAATTGAAAATAATGCCGGACCAATTGTTATAATTTTATTTTTTAAATAATAAAAGAATAATCGTTATACCTATCATTTTACGCGCTAATATGTATAATGTGTCCTTCGATCTTTGACGCACTACGTTATTATCAATAATGACGTGTATAGTATTCATGTATATTTGTATACATTTCCTGTAATTACCGTGTTTGGTGGCCCTAAAATGTTAATAATGAGCAGTGTATGTGTACTCCAATAATGCATTTAATAATATATAAGATACATACATTCCGTGGAATTTATTTTCGGTATATAGGATGTACCTACAGTTTATATAGGATCGTTCGTATTCTGATATAAACTTTTAATTTTATAATTCATTATATAACACTAAGTGTTATAATTACACAATAAAATGTATAATTATATTGTCGTATATTTTTAAATTAAATGATCAAAAATAACGACTTGACCGATCCTTGGCGAACAGTAGGTATACATGCAATTATATCATGGCAGAGTATGGACGACATTTGCACTTGTTCATATAGAATGTGTACACAACATAACATCATTTCGTCCATACCCATATATGGCTATATATATATTATATATACTTTGGTTGCGGAAAACACAAAAATAATATTATTGTCCCAATTGTTATGCAAAAGAAAACTTTTTCTAAATTCAAATTTATTTTTCTTAAAAAACACATATAATGCCTAATAATTATACGTGTATTTAATGATCGTATATTGGGCTTGAGCGTTTTTTAAATTCTTTACTGGTATAGTAAATTAAAATATATTTGGAATGTATAATATTATATACTATATAATATAATGTTATAATTAAAATAAAATTCATTAAAAATTAATTTATAAAAATTATTATTATGCAATTATGAAAGTATAACATTTGGATATAAAAACTCTGTTTTCATTGACAGTAATATTAATATAATATCATATTTTGATTGGATGTGTATTTTTTAATGTCAATACTATTATTATATGCGTACTTAGTTACGAGTATTTCGACGTACGAGAAACGAGAATGACGTTGTTAAATTTATTTTCGTTTATTTATTTTGCTTTTTCTTTTAATAGTCACGGTCATAAATCATAATACACGGTAAATAATGTCTATTATATATTATATTAATTAATTTTCATACGGCAATGTAACAAAAAAAAAAAAAATACGATGATGGCAACTATGTATGCCTATGTATGTACCTATCTAAGAATAAAATAAGCGGAATATATTATTATGTTATGAGAAAGGCGAAGTATTTACTATTTTTCGATTTGGCATTCTATATATACCTGTATATATAATATTATTATGTTATGTTGTAAGAGGTATAATTTTTACATTTGCCTGTATAAACTTCGTTTGAAATTACAGCTTGGAAAAGGAAAAAAAAAAGGAAAAATAAGTCGTACTTTTTTTAAATCTTGTATTATTTCATGTTAAACATTATTTAAAATACATTATAACAGTATACTAATAGTATGTCTTGTTAGCCTATATACCGCGTCGGAACGATTTTTTGGAAATTCTGCACAGTATTATACTATTATTGTGAAATGATTTTATAATACACGCACGCATACTGCACTCAAATTATTATTTTTTTATACGCCAATCAGTCTATAGGTATAATATAGACGGTTGCACATCCTTGTAACGTACGAATATTAAGTACTTCTGGCTTAATGATGCACTCCTAAATAATGTTAATATAATGTTCATTTAATGTGTTCTCGAGACCACAAAAATGTTTCGAAATTCGACATATTTATAATAATATACGTATATAATATTATTAATTATACCCGTACGTATATTATAATAATTATACGTTTAAATTTCGAATAAATATTACCTATTCTGGATATTCTGGTATGTAGGTACTGGTTGTAAACGCATTATTGGTTAAAGGCCCATATATAGTTGTACTGTTGTAGACAATAAATACAATTTAAAAAACGAGAAATGTGTTTAAAATATTTTTATTTTCTAAAGTAAAACATCATGAATTTTGTGTTTTTTTAATGAATCATTTTTTATCGTCGTTTCTGCGAATTATACCTACATCGTATATAACCATATATTATATTATACTATTTATGTACCTATAATAATATACGAAAACAAAAATAACTGTGTGTTTGCTCCGATGTCGATATGGTGTAGGTTAGGTACGCGTGTGTTCGTAAAACTAATTATTTAATATCTCGGTTTGTCGAGAAACCTGGTCAGTATAAAATAATGTTATTTTAAGTACCTGTAATGTAGTAAGGTATATTATGTATTTATATATTATATAGAAAATGAATGACGTCATATACATCACGAGGAAAATCCAGGTCGCACCTAATAGGCGCGTAAAAAAAAAAAATAAAAAATAAACGCCAATTATTATACGTTTAAATAAATATATATATTTGTTATTCGGTCGGTAGATATATATTATAGATATGTCAGTTTTTGTTATATATATATATATGTGTGTGTGTGTGTTATGTCGTGTGTTAGATTTTTATCTATTATATACGTTACAAAATTATACAAAGAAAAAATGACTATACCTATATGGGTCTAAGTGATTTTCTCTTTTATTTCGTTTTTTTACCGAGACTAAAAAATATCCATCGTCTGCAGTGAAAACCAGTAGACTAGAATTTTTTTTCTAAGTGCATTTTTCCGCACGCCGTATAGTCATTATTATTATTATTATTAAGTATCTACTTATATACGTTACGCGTGCAATTTCTTACTATATTCCAATTTAACAAAATATGTTCCTATAGGCATTAATAATTATTATACCTACTCGTGTATTAAAACGAAAAGCATCACGCGGACTGGAAAAGAATTGCCAATCGTTATACCTATATACGTTATTACTGTAATGTAATATTATTATTCTTGTGCGGTAAATTTGCTTTCACTGCGGATGACACCGCGCGAGTATATAATAATATTATAGAGGTGAACGTCAAGCAGTTTTATTTTTCGTCTTCTGCTTTTCATAATCATTATGGGCATCGCGTATAAAGCCACGTCACGACGAATATTATCCGTTAAATGTAATATTATAATATATATGTATAACATAATATGCAAATTTAAAAAGAATTGTATTGTTTTGATAGGTATATATTATATACTCGTATAATACGAGTATATTTCCGACAAAGAACAGCGTGCCGGCTGCGGGGCTAAGGATAGCGAGAATGATTTTATTTTTATTTTTTTCGACTGAAGACATGCAAGATACCGAAACAGATATTGTACGAACACTATTGTATTCCGCGACGTAATAATTGATTAATCGCATATAATATCATGTTACATTGTTTTGGACTTTCGTAAGCGGTTTTCGGCTATACGAAGTCGTGCGGTTGTATTGTACTGCGGTATACGCGAATCAATTCGATCATCATAATAATACGCGACCATTTCTCAGTTTATATAATATATAGGTATACATATTATAATTTTTTTTATTTTAAATGTAAATTACAACGAATACCTATGTATATAAGATATAACACATATACGAGTATAATTTTCAAATCGGAGTTCTTTAAACTCTAAAATTTCGTTTTGAAACTTCGGTCTTTATCGGAGAGGACTTATCACTGCTAAACAAAACATTTTATCCACATAATAGTATAATATTATATTATTGTACGCTCGTATAGTATAGAATAGAATAGGATGGTTTAATAATAAAACATCGGCGCGCTATATAACGTATATATTTATTATTTTTAATACTGTGTAACAAACTGTTCGTGCTTGGTGGATTGGAAATTAATTTTGTTATAGCGTGGTGGTTTAGAAGAAAAAAATTGTGTCGTGCAGTGAAAAAGTATTATTTTAATTTAACATCAATTTTATTTTATTTCAATAGAATAGGTAATAATGCATTATGTTATTAAATATCAATCAGTCTACCATAATATTTCAGTTATTATTGATTTTTATATTTGGTTAATGTATATTTTATTATAATTGTTTTTTTTTTTTTTTATGAAAATATATTTTATGGAATTATTTTATATAGTTCAAATACTAATTATTGAGGATTATATTTTATTTCATGTTTTTTTTATTTTGTTCAACTCACGTAAAAATATTATACATTTTTCAATTTACACGCATATTATAGAGGCCATCCTACAAAAATTAACCGTCTCGAAATTAAATTTACATTTTAAAATAATAGAAGAATCCTAATGTTTTATTTGATTTCTCAAAATATATTTTAAACCAACCCATGACAAGTTAAGAATATTCTTGTTTCTGTTTCTAACCTGTATTACACAAATATTGTAAATTCGATATATTGCTCAATACAAATTTTTTTTTATCATTCATTATTATGTTATTATGATTGAATAATACTTAATTTCTTGTCGGAAAAATATTATTTTACGCGCTGTCGATCTACATTATATCATTATTTATAGATACAAGGCTAAATTTTTAATACAAGGTTAATTAAATAATAATAATAAAAAAAAAAAAAAAATACACCTATGGTTTGGTTTTAAAAATTGTATCAATGTGTGAAATACATATCACGATTTTTGTTATTTTTTAATATTTAATAAATGAAATCCTACTGTTCTTAAAGTAGATACAAGGTGATCGGGGTTGACATAATACTATATATATATTTAGTCCGTTTTAATTTTTGAACGAACATAAATTTAACTATACCCTTTAACATATTAACATAACAAGGTTACGTGACAGATAAGGACTCATAAAATAGAGTTTTATTATAATTTTTTTTTTTTTTTTTTTATAAAGATTATTATAATAGTAATTTAGTCATGTACACAAACGTTAAAAAAAAATGTTATTGTTAATAAATTACCAATCAAAGTTATAACAAGGGAAAGAAAAAAGTGATTAATAATATAACTATTATAAATAAATAGGTACACTAGGTATATTATTATATTTTATTATTATTATAATTATAATATATATAATAATAAAGCCTAGCTGTTCTTTAACACGAGATCAAATTTTTACTTATTTTTTTTATACATTTAGTTATTATTCATTATAAGTTAATTCTTTATATTATTGGTATAATAATATTTTTGTATCATTGATATTTATTTAAATGTCATAACCTATATATTATAAACATTATATAAGATATTGTAGTATCTCATAGTTTTATTTTTATTTTAAATATTGAGCGTAGCGAAAAATATATTGGTCTCACAATGATGTGTCTTTTTTTTTTTATTATTATTATTATAATTAATGTTAGTTTAGTTAGAAATGTACAATAAGTATAATATATACAATATACATATTTAGTTTTTCATAAATGTTTTGAAAATGAATATGTCTTATTGTAGTGAATATCGCACAGTTATTAGATAATTATAGATATTATATTTTATACGCGAACATTATAATTTTCTTGATTTCCATGTTAAATGTTACATACATTAACATTTATATATATTTTTAAATAGGTATTTTAATTGTTATTAATTATTATAGTGTAATATTATGCGCACATGCAAAGTATTATTTTTATTTAGAATCTATATATGTATATATACCTACTATATAACCTTAAAAAAATGTTATGTATAATACTATAGTTTAATATTTTATTAGGAGGTCAACATGTTTCTACTGTAATTTAACTAAATAGATACGTTATTTTCTATTTTAAATATATATTGTTAAATTCATAAATGTGTATCTATTGATTTCTATTGAATTTGTGAAAAAAAAATATCTTTAGAAAACAGTGAAAATCACTATATAATTGTATTCGACCTAAAAATATATAAAATATCTAGAAAAAAAAATATAATTGCTCTAATGGATATTTAGGTATATAATTATAAGCTATATATATATATAATATATACCTATTCGTAGGTACTGATTTTAATATATATTTTCCAATTCCTGTTTACTCAAATATAATTCTACCTTTCTGTGGTAAATAAAAAAAATAAAAAAAACTATTTTTTTTTTTTTTTGTAAATTGTTTTCTCATTTTGAATATTATCGATTTAATAAAAGCATATAAATTTTAACGAACTGACTTTTTAATCGTATATTATATATGCTTTACGAATTCAAAATACACCATGTATTTTTTTTATTACTGTATATATTGTGATAGTACTATAGTTGTTAAATACTAAATTAGGTTTACGCGCTTAAAGAATAACGTTTAAAAGTGAAAAAAGATTTTCGTGTTTCAATATACGAGATGATAATAATGATTATAATACGATCCCTTTCCGAACACGATTAAAACGAAACGATCGACAGTTGTTGGCTGCGTATATAGAGGATATACCATATACACATTCGAGGGGAATGTCAAAGGACAAAGGCTATCGCATGCACGAACGCACTGTATAAAATAATATGTATATAATGTATAATCCAGAGAGAAAGTCTACATACCCATCAAGTGTACCCATCAAAGAAGTATTACAAACT
>JAIUCT010000010.1:7189850-7226427 GCA_021307375.1 Tetraneura akinire
ATTATTATTATTATTATTATTATTATTATTATTATTATTATTATAGTCTTATAGTGTCGTAAATATACGAACGACCATCGTGTGGGTGTTGGTAAAATTTATAAAATTATACCCTCTAAGCTATATTTATGTATATAACATTTATAATAATACGACGTTTATAAAAAAAAATTCTACTATTCTTTTAAACTAAAATATTATTGTAATCGCTATATCCTCTTGGATCGTTGAATATATATTTGAATAATGTATACGTTTTAAAATTACTTGTTACGCGTAAAATACCGCGAAATTTAATTGACACGAAACGAAATTTACATTTTAAAATCGCAAATTAAGTCTGTATGTCATATATATTGTAATATAATATTCGATTCGTTAGAGATTTTTTCACGGCTTTGGCATGTGCGCGACGATAACGACAAAATATAATACATAATATTATATTAATGTATATAGGTATAAAAATAATAACGTCTCGGTCACGAAATTATCGCGTTCTCACGACGACCTTACGTTACATTACGGTAGTCTGCGCTTGGTTAATTATTATTAACCACGTTGTTTCATACTGTGATAATATTATTATTATTATTATTATTATTATAATATTCTTTCGCGCGAATATTGTCGTTATTAATTATTCGTCGTTCATCAGCTATTCATCCGACGACGCGTTCATGCGACGGGTATAATATTATTATCATGACGCTATTTCTATATTTGATTGTTAAGTGAAAAGTGTTAGATTCCAACAAAACGCGACGAGTTTCTTGTATACGAAGACGTCGCGGTCGTCGTCGTATCCGCCGTTTGCACACGTATATCGAACTTGCTATTATTTCAACTCGGGCGCCTTGTCGCCTTTCGATTCGCGCGTGGGCTCGCGGTCTTAGGTTAATTCGCAAACGACCTGATTTCGGGCACGCGTAAAATGCGGGCCAATAACAATAAACAATAATAATAATGATAATAATAATTATAATAATAATATATCGTATAGGTACATGATAGTGTATAATAATATATCGGTTGGAGAAGAGAGAGTGAATTTTTAGTTTTATTGATGTCCAATTAGAGTATAAAAAAAAAAAAAAAAACCGTACAATAACACCGTACCTATAATTTTCCCCCTTCGAACTCGTGACGACTCGTCCCATATAAATATGTAATATACATTATATATATATACCTATATATATAAATTATATTATTATATACACGTCTAATAATATTATTGCGGTCATACGTGCGTATGATGCGTCTGTCGCTAATTCTATAGTCGGACCATTGGTTCGCAAACTTATAAAAGCGAAAAATCGCCAACGGTTTTCGTTCTAACACTATAATAATAAATCTATACAATACTTACGTTTTATTTTTTTTTATTTTTAGCAAGTCGTAATATCGTAAACGATAACTGAAGTCGGTTTGATACGCGGCGTTATTTGATCAGGGGCGTAATTTCAGTAATTTCGGCAGAAAAAAATTAAGGGTGTTGAAACCCGATAAAATTATGCTGTAATAAATTTAATACAAATATTTATTTTTATTATTATTAATTATTATGTACGAATTTGGGAGGTGTTAAACATATATATAAGACGATTAATTCAATATATAGCCAGCGCGAGGGGAGGCGAACGTCTTTGCCTATATCTGGCTCAATTATGACAACAGTTCAATATAATAATAATATTATACGTATTTTCGAGTCACGTATGCGTGTGTTATACGATATGTTCGGCTTACCGCGGTTATAATTCTCTCTATAAACTTATAGTGTATTATACGAGTATGTTACGTAATAATTTTTATTTATTAATTTAATTTTTTTATTATTATTATTATTCGCATTGAATTGGAATGACGAAGACGCGTTAACAAAATATAAGAGGAGTTACTTGTTACTTTTATGTTATATTATTATTCCGACGATTGTACCCATACGTATATAGAGTTATAGACCACAGTAACCGTGGTATTACAGTCCCAGTGAGTGCGATATACGTGTGCACATATAATATGTGTTTTTTTTTTTTTTTTTTATAGAAATAATATAGAAATAATATATAAATATATTGTTTTCTTTATGCACGATATATATATTATAATACATGCGTATGTGTGTTGTGCTGGAGGTGTGTTTTAAACACAATGCTCTCTTGTGTGTTGTACGTATCATAATATGCATATAAATTATAATATTATATTCCGGTGTGTTGTTAACTATATAGTCTTTCAGGGTTGCTCAAAGTGGTATATATATACTAATATAATTATAGGCACAATTCGTGAAATTAGATGTTTAATTAAAGTTATTGTTTTGTTTTTTTATAGTCGCTGAAACGGTAACTGGTACTTCGACGACCGCGACAACATGCGGTCCAGGGATGTTTCGGTGTTTGGACGGCAAATGCATACCGTCCGATTTGCTGTGCAACATGCAAAAAGACTGTGATCGGGGAGAAGACGAGTTTCAAAGTTGCCGTGAGTGTTTTGTTTATATTTATTTCATGTAAAAAATACAAAAAAATTCACTGTTTAAAAATGTAATTATAAAAATATATTTTTCTCATTCAAGGTGTATTAAAAAAAAAAAAAAAAATCTAAAAATTATTATATCTATATTCTGTAATAATAATAAATTTGATCGATTTGGACGTCTCAAAAACAAAATTAGATTAGGTTTCAAAATTATTATTGTTGAAAATGATTTTTTGTTTTTTAAGTTGACATTACGAGTACAAAGTAGATAATACGTATATTTTAATATATTATACAAGAAAACGAGGCGCACGACCTGTGCGTATAGCTTCTAGTATTAACATCATATTCTAATAATATAATACGCGTATTCTCTTGTTGTCGATTTTACAAAACATACAATATTTACAGTCATGTTAACACCGCGTATCATCGTATATTATTATAATAAAATTAGACGAATGTCTATATTAGTTTAGAATAAAAATCACGTATTTCGTTTGTTTTCGTACAGCTCCGCCTGAATGCGAGCCCACACTATTGCCGTGTCGTCAGTATCACTGGAACAAGACGTATTGTTATCCGCCGCACTACAGATGCGACGTCACTGTCGACTGTGTGGACGGTTCTGACGAGGCCGATTGCAGTGAGTATACAAGTCACAACATTATAATATTTATAAATTACAGTAAAAATACGATTGTTAAAAGTGTTATACGTAAAAATATATTGCTTATATTGTAATACTATTTATAGTTTATAGATATAGTAAGTACATACATAGGTTTTTACCACAATAACTACACTCTCGTTCAATCAATTATAAAAACGTGTAATTATTATTATTATTATTATTATTATTATAGATTATAAGTATTATTTTAGACTTTCTTCATTTGTTCGAGAGTAATATTATCGATTCGAAATATTATAATTATATTTTATCATGAATATTAAAAAATACACGTCATTCGCGACGTATAATTGATTTCAAAACAACTGTCTTAATTACATTATAAATTATAATATAGGTACGAATATTACAATATTAGGGGATCTATTTTTAAAACGGATAGTAATCATTTTCTTTATAATTATAAGAATCGTCGATCTGATCGATAAAAAAATTTAAAAATACGAATGATACTCGTATATTGATACGAAATTAAAATATTAACAAACCCTACGTTTTTAAGATTCTTGCGTTAAGAATATAGAAAAAAAAAATCATAAATTATTGGTAGTCAATACACAGTTTTGAATTAGTATTCATTGTAATGTTTTTTTCTTTATTGAAGGTTAGAGTTCATTATAATATGTAAATAACTATGTCTCGCAGAGATGCGTTTCACGGCGTATTGTGTATACAAATAATCTGTTTTCTTTATAAGAATATTGGTCGGTTTGATAATAGATAATTTATAATTACATATTATGTATATATATATGTTATATGTATAATATACTCGTAATAACGTTCAATATAGTATATTATATTATTATTATATTTAATAGTATTATATATTTCCATCATGGACTGTTATAAATTATAATATAGATAGGTATAGTAGGTACCTACTAATACTCGTACCTATATTATATTATATATACGTATAGCGTACATAAATTAATCATACGAGTATTATCGCGTTGTGTTTGTGTATTATACGAAAAATGATGTTAAAACATAATAATATTGTAGAAGATGATGGTTTTGAATAAAATAAAACGTGTTTTAAATTCCGACGTGCGTGACGATAGAGAATATTAATAAGACTAATCGAGTTCGACGAGAGGATTTATTTTTGCATATCTGATAGGCCATATTATTATTATTAATATTATTGTATTGAAAAGTAATTAAATTTCATATAATATTTTTCCGCAGCACGCACCGCAATATTATTGAAGAAGTTTTCAGATAATAAAAAATAATAATTATACCTCTATATTTTTGATGATAAATTAGGCTGACCGCGATTAGAAATTAAGATAATCGGAATTTCATAATATGATGTTTCGTAAACTATGAATATTTCTTGTACGTTTTGTTTCAACTTTTAAATGTGTTATTTTTTATTATTTATCATAACACGATATTCCATCACGCGTTCATGGTCCATCCCATCATATTATGATGTTTAGAAAATATAAAATTCATTTTTAACAAATAGGTGTTGATATAGTGGTGCGACCGGTTAATAGTTTTGTTATGTAACATTATTATATAAATATAATATTACGCGTATAAAAACTTTTTTTTTTTTCGGTCCTCGCGGAATGTTCGCAGAATATAATTATTCGTTTATATCATAAATCACGATTATAATATTTTTCCTTACTCAGACGTTTTCATCGATTTCATCATGATTTATAATAAATACATTATTACTATTATTATTACACTGTTCTCCGTTTATAGCATACCGAAAATGTCAGACTGACGATTTCCGGTGTGAGGTGAACGGTTCTGGTACTGGTCCGTGTCTGCCCAAGTCCAAACGGTGCGATGGTTACTTTGATTGCCGCAACCACAAGGACGAAGAAAACTGCGGGCCCGCTATCAACATGTCTTGTACGCTGGACAAGTTCCGTTGTCTGAATGGGCAAAAGTGCATCGACCCGAAACTGAAATGCGACCATCAGAACAATTGTGGCGACAACAGCGACGAAGAGAATTGCAGTGAGTTGTTAACATTGATTTTTATTATAATTCGACATGATCGATTAAATAATCAAATGCTTATCGATTTTCAAAAAAAAATATTTTGTAATAAAATATGTTTTATACAATTTTTAATTGAATAATTTATTTTTAACTAAATTTCGTTACTTTTCGTTTCAAGATTTCGCTGCCTGTCACGTCGGTCAGTTTCGGTGCGGCAACGGATTGTGCATCCCGTTGAACTACCAATGCGACGGTTTCGCGGATTGCCAAGACGGCAGTGACGAATCGAATTGTACAGCTCTTTCTTGTCCGGGAAAGTATCTGTGCCCGCAGGGAGGACCGAACAAACGGCCCAAGTGCATCAATAAGTCGCAATTATGCGACGGACATAAAGACTGTGACGATAACGCGGACGAAGAAGCAGCGTGTTGTGAGTGTGAAAATTATCATATAATGATAATAATGTTACGGCGATGACGATAATATAACGCGCACGACCGTTTTGCGTGTTCGACACGCGGTCCCAAGGTATTAATTGTGATTTATTTTTTTTCACAGCAACACTGAGCTGTCCGGCGTTGAGCTGTGAGTACAAATGCCAAGCCTCGCCGACCGGTGGCGCTTGCTATTGTCCCGAAGGAAAAAAAATCAGCAACGACTCAAAAACGTGTATAGGTAAGTGATGGACTAGACAACAACAATAATAATTATTATTATTATACGTACGAGTGAATTCTATCCGAACTTATAACGGATTTATATATGTAATATAATATACCGCAGTGCTAATAATGTAATATATTATGTAATAGAATTATTAAAGCGTATATATAAAATGTCTAAAGAAAAAAAAACGCGATTAAATAACAAATAAATAATTATGATTATGATTGTGCGTTACAGATCGTAACGAATGTTCCGAATGGGGATACTGTGAACAAATGTGCAGAAATACGGAAGGATCGTACGTGTGTAGCTGTTATCAGGGATACGAACTGATGGACAAGAAAAAGTGCGTGGCCAACAATCGGACGCCACCGTTCCAGTTGTATTTCGCCCAGGATCGAAACGTAATGAAAATGGACGCGAAATACCAAAATCAAACGGTGGTGGCCAACGCGACGTCCGCGAGCGGTATGGATTATCATTATGCGTTGAACACACTGTTCTGGTCCGACGTTAAAATGAAAAAGATCAAGTCCGTGCAGCTGTTGGACGTGAAAAAGTTCGTTCGCGACGGCAACGCAATACCTTTGGAGTACACGTTGCCGGGCGTGTGGGAGCCTGTGTCGGTCGCCGTGGACTGGATCGGGAACAAGCTGTACGTGGTGGACGCTGTCGGTCAGAAGGTGGACGTGTTCGAGCTGAATGGCCGATGGCACGCGATCGCGCTTAGCAGTAATCTAACTAACCCGTCGGACATTGCGTTAGACCCGACTCAGGGATATATGTTCATTGCGGACGGCAACCAGATCATCCGGGCTAATATGGACGGTACCGAAAGTCGAGCAATTGTCACTGACGCCGTGTATAAGGCATCCGGCGTGTCCGTGGACGTGTTGGATAGCCGGTTGTATTGGTGTGATTCGCTGTTGGACTATATTGAAACCGTGGACTACGACGGAAATGATCGACACTTAATACTCAGAGGACCTCAAGTACCGTCACCGTCACGTCTAGCCGTGTTTGAAAACCGAGTGTACTGGTCAGACGGCACTAAACAGGGTATACTTAGCGTGAACAAGTACGACCCTACCACCGTGTCCTCTGTGTACAAGAATCGAGACATCAAAGATCCGAAATCAGTGAAAATCGTCCATTCGTTAGTACAGAGAGAAGGTGAATTTACCAATATATTATAGTTAAACTGATTTATAGTTGTATGTAAGGTATTATTATATAACAGAAAAACAAATAATATAAACTGTCAGAAAACTGACAACTGACCATGATAATAAGGTGGGGAGGTAGACAGAGTAAAGGGACAAAAAAATAAATTTAAAAAATTTAAAAAAAAGAATTTAATTTAATTTTAACACATTTAATGCGTGTTATGTCTTTCATATACCTATAATTTTTTTTTCGTTTTTAGTGCAATCGCCTTGCACCAAAAACAACGCTGGCTGCCATCACATGTGTATCGTTACAAAAAGCAGTAGTGGTAATTCTTTAGCGTACAGATGCGCTTGTAACATGGGTTATCAACTAGCAAGCGATTTGCATAATTGTATCAGTAAGTATAATATCAGCGTAAAATATAATATTATAATATGTTGTATAAGTATATATAATATATATAATGTAATACGTGTATATGATATCTAATGTAAATTTATTAATGTGTTTGATTAGGGGTCGACGAGTTTTTATTATACTCACAACAAAGATTTATCAAAGGTAAGGTCTTGAACAAAGTCTCACAAGGATTTAGTGACGCCATACTGCCGGTGTCATCGAGAAGGGCTCGATTTGTGGGTTTAGACTTCGATGCTTATGACGATTATATATACTATTCGGATGTTCTTCAAGACGTCATCTATAGAATACACACGAACGGAACAGGTAAGGACAACACTCTAGACATACGTGTACATTATAAACACTTTACATCGTTTAAATAATGTAACCGAGAAACATTTTTGTTCTTTTCCCAGGTAGAGAAATTGTTTTGGCGTCACAAAATGAGGGTGTGGAAGGTCTGGCTGTCGATTGGGTGGCCAAAAACCTGTACTATATCGATAGCAGAAAGGGAACTTTAAATGTGCTTAGCACTCGTAACGTAACTAATAAAAGAGTTTTATTGAAGAATATGAAAAGACCCCGAGCCATTGTCGTTCATCCTAACAAAGGGTAAGGCGTTTTACAACTAAACGACTATATACATTACGATTACACAATGTAACGACAATATGCAATAATGATTATATAATGTTATCCACAACAGATTTATTATCGCATAAATAGTTTCAAATAATTTACGATATAATTGATTGTCCGTAGGTATATATTCTTTTCTGAATGGGATCGTCCGGCCAACATAAGTCGTGCGAACACTGATGGTTCTAATTTGACCGTATTTCGCAATATCACGCTGGGATGGCCGAACGGTTTGGCAGTCGATTTTAGGACTAACCGACTCTATTGGTGCGACGCGTTATTAGATCATGTTCAACATTCAAATCTGGATGGTACCGATGTTAAAACGATCAATTCTACTTTAATTAGACATCCGTTCTCAATAGTCATACATTATGGTACGTCGGATATAAAATAATTAAATATTGAATATTTATTCTGCCATAACCTAAATAATATATATTATAGAGATATCTTTAGTATTTGTATTTGTACTTTTTTTAAATTATTAAAAGCGGATTTCCTTAAATAAAATAAAACCCAAATCCATAAAACCATTGTTTCTAAAAGTTTATTTAACTTGTGTTTATACTCAAAAAGCTCGGTAGCTATTTTAATATTTATTGTTGAGTACTTGTGGATAATTTATTTAAACTTTTAAGTTTTAACATTATTCCTTATAAAATTAAAATAATAGTGGTCGTCGAAGTTTTTGTCGTGATTATTCGCTGGTGAGCTTGTTCTAGTTTCCATGGTCTTGAAAATGTTGACTGGACTGTTGCTGTGACTTGAGTGAAAAATTGCAGTCAATCATTCGCCTTTTATGCTATTTTTGGATATGACAAGCTTCTTTGATTGGTCGTCCAATCACAGATCATCATTACGCGTTCTTTATGTTCATGCATGTGCGTCTTATGTCTACGATTGGAGTGTATATTTCCGCCGTACTGCCTAGTAAATCTCTATAATATTATGCGCATGCACGAACGTAAAAAATGCCTAATGACAAGCTGTGATTGAACGACCAATCAAAGAAGCTTGTTTAATTAAAAAAAAAAAAAAAAGCATAAATGGTGAAAGATTAACCGAAATTATTCATTCCAGTCTCAGTAGCAGTCTAGTTAACATCTTCAAGACTACGGAAACAAGAACGAGTTCACCAGCAAACAATCATCCAGTTCAAACATAATTCAATCGGTCTTTATTCACTTTTAATATTATTTTTATTTTACAAGGAATAATGTTAAATTTTAAAAGTAAAAGCACCGGCAGACGAAACTAAAGTTAGTTTTTATTTAATTAAATTATCCACAAGTATTCAAAAATAAATCTTATATATCGTATATACTAAATAATTTGATTTATTTTGCATGATAATAATTACTAAATTATAAATTAATAAATACAATAATAAACATAGCCAAATTTAATGGATACCAGGAAAATATGGTTTTAAAATTAATTAAAAAACATAAATGGTCTAGAAACATAAGAAATATTAGTAAATTAGAATTATAAAATTTAACAAATAAAAATCCGAGCAGTTATCATTTTTCACATAATCTGTAAATTTATGGGGAATTTAGAATAAACGATAGGAAATATTTATTTGTAGTTTCTTTGCCGCGTCAAACGTATTTTAACCATGCGATTTAACGTTGATTCGTGTATATTATTCGAAAAATTTAATTATTTTAAGAGCTGATTTTATAAAAATACTTATAATTATTGTTATAATCTCACTCTAAGAAATTTTGATGATGTGATGTGTGAGGCAATTTGGGAAACTATGCATACGCGTAATGATTTCATCCCGTTTAACTATTTATTAAACCGATGTTATTGTATACGTTTCTGTGTATGTATCTTGCAGATTGGATGTACATTACTGATTGGAGACTTGACGCCATCATCAAAATACATAAGTTGACCGGCGTGGTATCAAACATCGAGGTGCGAGAACCACAAAACAACCGGCTGTACGGTGTGAAAATCTACAGTCAATATGAACAACAGGTGGATTATTCTAATCCATGTGCGAGCCTGCATGACTATGGCGGATGTCAAAAACTGTGCTTCGGAATACGACAACCAGATAACGTGTCGTTGACGACAGGTTTTAAAGCTCAGTGTGGATGTCCATACGGGGAAAAAATAATGTCAGACGGTAAGACTTGTGTGGCCGATCCAAACGCGGAGCCGCCGATGACGGCTTGCCCGAACGCGTGGGACTTTACGTGCAATAATATGAGGTGTATACCTAAAGCGTGGGTGTGTGACGGCGACGACGATTGTTTGGACAATTCGGATGAGGAGCAAAATTGTACAAGTGAGAATTTTTTTTTTTATCTATCCTCTGTAATTATAATGTATAGTAGTATAGTAATATACTATATTAAATATATTAATTTTTAGATAGAATTATTCATACTCATTTTTACAAATTTATTTATTTATTTCTACAATTAATTTATTAAATATTTTTAAAAATATAGTTTTATTTTCAAATACTTGGGTTAGGTACTAGAATTAAAATTAACTCAAATTTCAATACAATATATATGTATATATGTATTTGTTTTAAGTATAGATTAGGTATGTAAATGAATATAGGAAATTAAATATAAGAGAAGTTTGGAAATTGAGTACCTACCAGTAATGTAATTATGAGGGGGGGGGGGTTAAATCCACTTTTAGTTTTCTTCAAGTGATATTTTTTTGATAAAAAAATTGTATTTTATACCTAACTATATAGGGGATATATTTACTATATATTAAAATTTTTCTTTCTGATACATATCATTATTATTTATTGGACAAATCTTTATATACGCCACTAATTGAGTTCATTACAAAAGAACATAGAAGTTTAAGAGTCGACGATTCCCAAGGTTTATGGTGGGGTCATTACTAGGATATTAGTATAGCATAAAAATGTAAGTGCTAGATATCCGCTGAAGATAACAACAGTTTTGTTGAAATATGTATACAGTATACGATAATTAAATATCAATTTTGTGGTTTTTAATAAAATATTATAAATATAATATTACAAGATGCGCGTGCTCAATTTTATTTTAAATATATATATGAATCGAAATGAAAAATTTTCGACCAAATTTATTCTCTAAATGAACAATACTTTGTTTGTATGGGTTTATTTCATAATTCAAATTTGCATTTTTTCCGTATGTAATAGAACCGACATGCGCTCCGGGTGAATGGCAATGTGGTTCAGGTCGCTGTGTACCAGGTTCATTCAGGTGTGACGGTGAAAATGACTGCGGCGATTACAGCGACGAAACCGGATGTACGAACGTCACATGCTCCTCAACGCAATTCTTGTGCGACAATAGTCGTTGTATACCATCCACGTGGAAATGCGATTCAGAGAACGATTGTGGCGACGGTTCCGACGAAGGTGATTTTTGTGCCGAGAAAACTTGCGCGTATTTCCAGGTAAACACATAATATTATGATCGTCGTTATGTTAATGAATTGATGCACCATGATGTAATCATGATTTGACTTAGTCAAAATGTTCTCAATAACAGTATTACTATATAGTATATAACGTATTTCATAATAAATAATTAATGTTTTATAGTTTACTTGCCCGCGATCCGGACATTGTATTCCACAGACGTGGGTGTGCGACGGCGATAACGATTGTTTCGACAACCAGGACGAGGAAGGCTGTCCGCCGATCACTTGTTCGCCGACGCAATTCAAGTGTGCCGACCTCAGACAGTGTATACAAGAAACGTACAAGTGTGATGGTATACTGGATTGCAACGACGGCAGCGATGAGCTCGGTTGTCGTAAGTGTAAATTCTTATTAAGTATATTTTATTAAATTTTAATATTCTATTATGTATTGTAAATATCTTTGTGCATCCCTACAAGTAACCATTTAATGTCACATATATTACTTTACAATCTTTTCCATCTTATTAATTTAAAAAAAGAAAATAACATTAACAATTTTATAATACCTAATGATATTTATTTTTAATAAATAATATAATGTATACTTTTTTCGAATTAATAAAACAGTATTCATGTTTTAATTTTAATTTTCAAAACAGTCTATCTATGGAATTTTGGATACTTTAAATATATCAATATAACAAATATTTATAATGAACTAGAAGTTTCTTTGAAATTACACCATATACCATGTATATGCAATATACCTCAGATCTCTTTATATTGCCATATTGGCTATACACTTTTGACATTCCAACTTCAAAATATTTGAATTCAAATTTAAAAGAAATGTAAAAAAATAAATATAAATAATCAAACGATCAAATAAGAATGATCATTATTTTAGTTGATTTTCAACATAATGGTAGAACGGGGAAAATTATTTTTTTGAAGTCATTTTCATTTATGATAAAAACCTTTATGATAATACCTATGTGATAATAATAACTTATACATTGGTAAATTAAACATAGATTCTAGTTATTGTTAAACAAATTTATTTCTAATGATTGTTTTTCCCCCACTTTGGCCGTACCTTGTTATATAATAATATAATATAATATAAATATAAAATATAATAATATATAGAATTATGTAATTTGATGATTTTTATGTTTATTTTTTAGCTACACTAGCACCCAATCAATGTGATACAGAAAAACAATTTCGCTGTGAAAAATCTGGCATTTGTATACCGAAAACTTGGTATTGTGATGGAACGGGAGATTGTGATGATGATTCGGATGAACCTAAAACTTGTGGACAAATTACATGTCATTCAAATTACTTCAAGTGCAATAATTCGCAATGTATTTTCAAAACTTATGTTTGCGACGGTAAAGATGATTGTGGCGATGGATCAGACGAAGATTATAAACAAGCGTGTACAGCACCACCATTTAGGTTGGTATTTTTTCATTTATTTAGATTATTTAAACATAAAATTACATCATTGGTATAAATTAAATATAATATACTATGTTATTTGTAAATCTATAGATGTATGTCAGGAGAATGGCAATGTCCAAATACATCAAATCGATGTATTAACTTAACAAATGTTTGTGATGGAATACCTCATTGTCCAAATGGTGCTGATGAAGGACCAAACTGTGATCTTCCAGAATGTGAAAAAGAAGGTACCTTTTGTACTAACGGATGTAAACAAACTCCAGTAGTAAGTTAGTTTAGAATGAATAGCTAATAAAAATTTTTTACTGGCTTCTGGTTATAATAAAATAAAACATATTATAGGGTCCATTGTGCACATGTCCGCGTGGTGAAGTTTTGAATACTACATATGAATGTATGGACCTAAACGAGTGTGATCCGCCGGGTCTTTGCTCACAAAACTGTGTAAACACTAAAGGGAGTTATTATTGTTACTGTGAACAAGGTTATATTTTGGAGTCGGATAATCACACTTGTAAAGCATTAAGTAAGATCAAACAGAATAGCAGCAAAAAAAAAAAAAAAAAAAATAATCATATTTAATATTCATAATTTTTATTAATTACTTTTTAGATCATAGTGCAGCATTTTTAATAATTTCAAATCGTCATTCAATATTAGTAGCTGATCTCAAAGAACAAGGTCTTGAACGAGTACCGATTATAGTAGAAAATGTAGTGGCAACAGCGTCGAACATGCATACAGGCACAATATTTTGGTCAGATATGAAACTTAAGAAAATATCCAGGCTGGATAAGAGTAGTGAACCAAAAGATGTTCGTTGATATATTAAAAGAAATAAAAGACAAATTATGTATAAAATTATATTTTATTATTTTAGATTATAACATCTGGATTAGATTTAGTAGAAGGTTTAGCTTATGACTGGATTGGAGGACATATTTATTGGTTGGATTCCCGATTAAACACAGTTGAAGTAGCAAATGAAAATGGAACTAATCGAATTATTTTGCTAAAGGAAAATATTACTCAACCAAGGGGAATGATGTTAGATCCAAGTCCCGGGTAAGATATTTTTTTTAGAAAAGTAACAAAATAAAGTATTAAAATTTGCATGTTATATCTAGAGCACGATGGTTGTTTTGGACTGATTGGGGAGAAAATCCAAGAATTGAACGTGTTGGAATGGATGGTACCAATCGTTCTGTTATTATAAGTTCAAAGATCTATTGGCCAAATGGTTTAACACTAGACATTGTCAATAAACGTGTGTATTTTGCTGATTCTAAACTTGACTTTATTGACTTTTGTTATTATAATGGTACTGGTCGCCAACAAGTTATCGCTGGAAGTCACTATCTACTACATCCACATTCACTTACTTTGTTCGAAGATACACTTTACTGGACTGATAGACAACTAAATAGGGTAACATTAAAAAAAAAAAAATTATGCACTTTTGTGTGTATGTGTATATATATATATATATTTGTGTGTTGTTTATAGGTATTATCTGCTCATAAATTTAAAGGGAAAAATCAAACAGTTGTTTCCCATTTAATTTCACAACCATTAAGTATTCATGTACATCATCCATCGTTACAACCAATTGCTCCAAATCCTTGTGAAAATGCTACTTGTGAACAATTATGTTTATTATCACCATCTTCTATTAATGGTTACACTTGCAAATGTAAACCAGGATACAGAGTTTCCAGTTCTGGCCAATGCATAGAATGTAATTATTAACTATAATACATGCTTGTGTTTTAATTATATTTATTTAATAATATTCTTTCTTTAGATGAGTCGCCATATTTATTAGTTATGCGAGGTTACCAAATCGTTGATGTTAGTTTAACTCCAGGAGATAAAACTACTGGACATATTGTTCCTATTGTTGGTATTGAGGGAGGTACACAAGTTGATTATGATACCGAAACTAAATCTTTATATTGGGTTGAAGGATTAAAAGTGAATGAAGAAGATGAAAGTGTTAACAGTGTTAATGTAAATAAATTATTATTTTCCTAAAAGAATGTAATTAATTATATGACTGTTATTCTTTTAGTGTACTTTAATGACGTCACCGTATCACGGAGGAAACAAATCAACTTTGTTAGGTGAACTTAATGGTTTTGTGGGTACTCCATATACAATTGCTTTCGATTGGAATGGTCGTAATTTGTATATTGGAAATCGTGTAACGTCTAGTTTGGAAGTAATAAAAGTGGATGGAATTAATAAATACAGAATGGTATTATTATCAAACAATGGAAATAATGTGTCAGTAGCAACACCAATTGGTATTGTTTTAGATCCTAATGAAGGGTAAGAACTTAAATATATTTACTTAACTTATAAATTTTACATAATAATATCTTTTAGAAAACTATTTTGGGCCGATCAAGGAGGTTTTGGTGTACCTCCTAAAATAGGTAAAATTAATATGGATGGAACCAATCCTAAAATATTAGTATCTGATGGTCATATACCTGAAGCAATTGCAATTGATTTAGATCAGAAAAATATTTATTATAGTTCACAATATCCAAGCAATGTAATGACTTAATTAAACATTTTGTGATTGAATATCAAATAACTAATATTATATTTTATTTTATTTTAGATTAAAGTTATAAATGAGGATGGTTATAATCCCAGAACATTAATAAGTGATAGTCATAGTATTGCTTTCCCAAAATCAATGGGAGTATATGATCGGTATTTATACTTTATCGATTCTAGATATGATCATCTTGTGAGAGTTAATCTAGATGATGGATCTGATATGGAAATAATTATAGATAACGATCCTGATCTTAAATCATTGACAGTATTTTCAAAGAAAACCAGTAAGTTTTTAATTTAAGAATTTAAAATTTATTATTTAACAAATGATAAATATTTTAGATATAAATCATCCTTGCGCTGTTACGAAAAATGGTGGGTGTGAACAATTGTGTATTCCTACTGAAAACAATCACAGAGTATGTGCTTGTTCTGTGGGATACACAAAAGATCTAGATATTAAATGCAAACCACAAACATCATTTGCTGTAGTTTCTCAATTAGATTTGATCAGAGGATATGGTCTTCTAGATACACTCGATGCCATTGTTCCTATTTCAGGACCAGGTATAAATCTAAATGATATTATATTAGTAAATTCATATTATAAATTTTAAAGTGTAATACTATGTTGATTTAAATAAATTTTATTAGGACATCATATTTTAAATGTGGATGTTCATGTTGCTCAAAATTGGATATATTGGGTAGAATTCAATCGTGGTACATGGAATGGTATTTATAGAATACGTCCTAATGGTACTGAATTACAACACATAATTAAAGATGGTATTGGTTCAAATGGTATTCGAGGATTAACAATTGATTGGATTGCGGGAAATTTATATTTCACTAATGTGTTTCCACATGAAAATTATGTTGAAGTTTGTTGGCTAGATGGTTCTATGCGTAAAATTCTTATTAAAACAACAACAGATTCACCAAAAGAGCTGGCAGTCAATCCAATAAAACGATTTATATATTGCATTGATTATGGTCAGTATCCAAAAATAGTAAAAGCATACTTGGATGGGTCTAATTGGACACCAGTCATAACGACTGGAATAAGCCAGCCTAGAGATTTAACTGTTGATATGGTTACACACGATGTATATTGGGTGGATGCAAGATTAGATTTAATTCAAAAAATGTCATTTAGTGGAGGAGAAAGACAGGTAAGTTGGAATAATATTAAAATATTTTAAATATATGTGTTTTAATATTTTTTACTTTTCTTAGATTATACGAAGAAATATTCCTAATCCAATGGGTATCGCTATACATTTAAGTGATATGTATTGGATCGATAAAAATTTAAAATCCGTTTTCAAGGCTTCTAAACTACCAGGAAATAATTCAATGCCAATTCCAATTAGAACGGGTCTTTCTAAATTACGTGATATAGCAATATTTGATGTAATCACCCAACCTTCTGATGACTCCAACTCTTGCACACGATTTGGCAATGGTGGATGTGAACAACTTTGTTTCTCATTCCCACCTTCTTACTCAATAAATAAATCTTTATTCCGTTGTGACTGTGCTACTGGAATTATAGCAGCAGGTACGGGTACTAAATGTGATACAGTGTCAGAATACTTAGTATTTGCTACAAGAACTGAAATTCGATCAGCAAGCATGGATCCTTTATCGACTATGTTGCCATTTAAACCAGTTGTATGTATTATTATGACCAAAGATGATTCATGTAATTTATAAAATATAAATTTTTTAGGGTAATTTATCAAATGTAGTTGGTTTGGACTTTGATTACGATGATAATAAGTTATTTTTTACTCAAATACGACCAATGTCTCAGATTTCATCTGTATCTAGTAATTCTCCCAGTAATACACAAATAAAAACAATATTAGGACGTCGAATCAATCCAGAAGGAATTTCATATGATTGGACTCAAAAGAAAATATATTGGACAGATTCATCTAATAATTCAATTTATGCTATGAATTTAGATGGTACTGAAATAGTGATGATTGCTAGAGTTGAACGACCTAGAGCTATTGTTGTTGATCCATGCAATGGGTTAGTAGAAACATTGGAATATTTTATTTATTTTGTATAATTTTTTATTCTTGTGTTACACGAGTACATATGAATATTATTTTTAGGTAGATATTAATTTATTTAATTAATTCTGTTAATAATATTTCTATTATTTAGAACATTATACTTTACTGATTGGGGACGATTTGGAACAGCTGGAAAGATTTTTAGAACTACTATGGCAGGATCTCTGAAGAAGGCCATTATTGATAAAGATTTATCTCAGCCTAGTGGCTTGACCATAGATTTTGATGATCAGATGTTATATTGGTCAGACGCTGTAAGAGAAAAAATAGAAAGGTCAACTATGGATGGGGCTAATCGAGAAGTATTAATAACAGCAACAATATATCCATTTGCCTTAACGGTTCATGGAAATTACATTTACTGGACGGATCTTCAATTAAGAGGTGTTTATAGAGCTGATAAACACACTGGTGGAAATATGATTGAAATAGTAAAAAGATTAGATGATTCTCCAAGAGATATTGCAATATACTCAAAAGACAGGCAAAAATGTTCTGTGAACCCATGCTCCATAAGTAACGGTGGATGCACTCAAAGTTGTCATCCTGGACCTAATTCTACAGCTGAATGCAAGTGTGATGATAATTCAAAACTTGTAAATGAAGGTCGTATGTGTGTTATGAAGAATATTACTTGTGAAAATAACAAATTCCACTGTCGCAATGGCAAGTGTATATCGCGCATGTGGTCATGTGATGGAGATGACGATTGTGGGGATAACAGTGATGAAGATGTTAATTATTGTGGTTTGTATTTAATTTATGTTCTTTTTTTTTTTTTTTATAAAAGTTTGAATATAAAATTTGTAATTTTATTTGTAATTTATAATATTGGTGTTGTATAATTTATGATGTAAATTCAAAAAAAAGTTTATTTATATTTATATGTACAGCATACCATTCATGTAGTACGAATGAGTTCCGATGTGCCAATGGTCGATGTATATTTAAAAGTTGGAAATGTGACCATGAAAATGACTGTAAAGATGGATCTGATGAAATTGGTTGTGTATATCCACCATGTGCTGATGGAGAATTCACATGTACAAACTTTAGATGTATTTCTATGTCACAAGTAAGTTGATAATTGTGATTTAAATTACTAATTTCCAATACAAAAAATCAATATTTCAATATAATTGGAAAAATAAAAATAAATTGCATTTAAATAACTGTCTATTATACAATTATTAAATTATTAATATTTAATGTTTTCATACCTATTCATTTAAAAATAAAGGTACGAGTACATATTACCTAAGTCATAAGTACAAAAGTTATTATTGTTTTTAAATAAAATATAATTATTGTAATTCTATTTCATTGTCCTTTCTTTCTTTTTTACTTCATTTAATATTTGCAAAACAAGTACCTATTTTTATGTTTTGTGATATTAAAAACAGTTAAATAATTATAGTTTTGTAAAATATAAGCTTTATAGTTCAATATAAGTATAGTAATATAATATGTTACCCTTACCATCACCGGCATGTGAATAATTAAATAATTTAAGCATTACATATACATTTTTTTTCAATATATATTTCATTCTGACTCTTTTAGAATGGTTTTCTTTATAATTAAAAATTCAATACCTATAATTTATTATAACTTTAAATTTAAATTATATAATATAAAATATTAATATCAATTTTTAATTATTATTTTTTCTGGGGTGGGGAATGTTATAGGTGTGTAACGGCATAAACGATTGCAAAGATAACGCAACTTCGGATGAGACTCATGATCGATGCCCAAAGAACATTACGTGCCCGGCGAACCATTTGAAATGTGAGAAGACGAACATTTGCGTGGAACCGTATTGGTTATGCGACGGCGACAACGATTGCGGTGATAACAGCGACGAGGATCCAGTGCACTGTTCGCAGAGGACGTGTCCATCCAATAGCTTCCGGTGTCCTAATCACCGATGCATTCCGGCCACATGGTATTGCGACGGCGATGATGACTGCGGCGATGGAGCGGATGAACCGCCAGAATATTGTAAGTCGGAGGGCCGCACGTGTTTTGGTGATCTGTTCACGTGCGACAATGGCAACTGCATACCGAGGATTTACATTTGCGACGGTGACAACGATTGTCTGGACAATTCCGACGAAGACGCGAGACATCAGTGTAGTAAGTATTTCGCTATAACTATAATCTAATATCGGTGGAATATATATTTTTTTATTTTTTTACTATTATCCTTCGTAACTTTTATAAATTTTTATTCATTTTTAACTTTTTTGAAAATAATTTTATTATAATAATTATGAAAATTGCTTAAACGCACGCGTTACAAAATAAGATTGAAACGAAAATTGTCCTACCTAATTTTCGTTTACGAGGGTAAATACTAAATATACTTTAACCATAACACCAATGTCACAAATTCATAATAAGTGATAAACTAAAAAAAAAAATATTTTCTCGGCAAGGAATAATTGCTCATCTACACGTATCATCTGTGTATTTTCTTATAATTACTTATTAAAACAATGTTGTTTCAGACAACCGCAAGTGCGATGAATCAACAGAGTTCACGTGTGTGGCAAACAAGGCATGGAACCGGGCGCAGTGCATTCCGAAGAAGTGGTTGTGTGACGGTGACCCAGACTGTGTGGATGGGGCGGACGAGAACGCAACGGCACTCAACTGTTCTGTGGCTGTCAGTTGCAGCGCAGATCAGTTCGCGTGCGGAAACGGACGGTGCATCAATCGCGGATGGGTATGTGACCATGACAACGATTGCGGTGACGGCACAGACGAGGGCAAGGAATGTCACTCGCAGTACAAGACGTGTTCCCCCCGTGAATTTGCATGCCAAAACTTTAAGTGCATACGGAACACGTACCGGTGCGACAACGAGGACGACTGTGGTGATAATTCAGACGAATTCGGGTGTCCGGGACGTGGAAACGCGACCACGTGCGAGGATTCCTCCCAGTTCCGATGTACTAACGGCCAGTGCATAAACGCGACGCTGGTATGTAACAAGGTGTCAGACTGCGCGGATGACAGTGACGAGCCCGCACATTGCAATGTCAACGAATGTGCCAGAGTAGAATTGAACCAGTGCGCGCACAAGTGCATCGATACGCCTACAGGATTTACGTGCGAGTGCAACAACGGATATAAGTAAGCGTATTGAACATAAAAGTCCCGATAGTTTTCTTTAGTTTGTATAATTCGTATAACCGTATTAGATCTACTCTTTAGTGTTTTAGCATTACGAACGCTCCTCAAATTTCTTATCTAATTTTACAAAACGAGTGCTTGTAGATATATTATAATAGTAATAATTAGAGAAACACACATGTATAATATAAAATATTCAATTTTTGAGAGGCAGAAATTTTTACTGGATGATTTTTTAAATAGAATTTATAAAAATTAATAATGATATTTTTTTAATATAAAGATATTTATTTAAGTTTAAGAAAGGTAAATACGTTCAACATAGGGGCGAAAAATTTCTTAAATTCACCACTGTACCTATGCAAATTTATTCATACATTTTTGCACTTTATAATGTCTAGGCTGATGGAAGATGGCAAAGCTTGCGATGATATCAACGAATGTATGGAAATGCCCGGAGCATGTTCGCAATTTTGTCTCAACACACCAGGATCCTTTTATTGTAAATGTGACGAGACATATTATGATCGCACGTCCGATGAACGAACATGTAAACGACGTGATAAAATTAAACCATGGTTGGTTTTCACGAACAAATATTACGTGCGAAACATGACGCTGGACGCGTCGGAGTACTCCCTTGTCCATCAAGATCTGTTAAATGTAGTCGCGTTGGACTTCGATTATTCGGAAGAAAAATTGTATTTCTGTGACGTCAGTGCAAAAACTATATACAGGACAAAAGTAGGAAGTATGGAGCGGGAAAAAATCATTAGACACGACAGTTACGGCCTCGAAGGTCTGGCCGTGGATTGGGTGGGTAGAAAATTGTATTGGCTGGACCGACATAGTAAACATTTGGAAGTGGCTGAGTTGAACGGTACGAACAGAAGAACATTGAAAGCTGGCATTCAAGATCCAAGAGCTATAGCTGTACATCCGGGTACGGGTTATCTGTACTTTACTAGTTGGCATCTTCAGGTACACTATTTTAATTAAATATGTTTTTCAAACTTATTTTTTTTTCATTCTCACTTCTAGATAAAAAAAAAAAATTATATTTGTGTTTTATGTTAGGCTTATATCGGTAAAATCGGTATGGATGGAAGTAATTTTACGCAAATATTAACACATGAAGACGACATCGCTTGGCCAAACGCCATGACCATTGATTACTTCACCGAACGTATTTACTGGGCCGACGCTCATTTGGATTACATTGCTTCGGTTGATTTGGAAGGTAGACACAAGCATATTGTATTGTCCGGCGAAAAAGTACCACACGTATTTGCGCTTACATTATTTGATGATGAATTATTCTGGACTGATTGGAATCTGAAAGCAATAGTAAAATCGAATAAATTTACAGGTATGATTTTTTTTTTTAATAATTAGTATTTTTGTTAATTAACTGTGTTACAAATTGTTTTTATTTTTACACAGGGCACAGTTATAAAGTTTTAAGAAATACTACTCATCGTCCATATGACTTACATATTTACCATCCATTACGTCAAATACCTTTTGGCAATCCTTGCGGTGATGACAATGGGGGATGTTCTCATTTGTGTCTTTTGCGGCCTGTACCTGGAGTAGATACTGCACCTGACGGTTATTCGGATGCTAAGAGTCCAGTATCATTTACTTGTGCTTGTCCCAACCAATTTTATTTAGATCCGCGAAACAATAAAACATGTATAGCGAACTGTACTACAGGACAACACGAGTGCAAAGAGAATGATCAAAAATGTATTCCGTGGTTCTGGAAGTAAGTTCATTGACGTTATAGTACAATTTTGAAACAAATTATTTTTATTTATCGTTTTAGATGTGACGGCGAAAGAGATTGTGCTGATGGTACGGATGAAATACAAAGTCAATGTCCTACGAGATATTGTCGTGGTGGAGCATTCCAATGTGAAAATCGTAATTGTACGCCATCAGCTACTATCTGTGATGGTGTTGATGATTGTGGTGACGGATCAGACGAGAAAAACTGCGAAAAACCTTGCCCAAGCATAGAATTTAAATGCCGCTCGAATGGTCGATGCATATTAGATTCGTGGAAGTGTGACGGTGAACCAGATTGTAAAGACGGAAGTGACGAAGACCCAGCCATATGTAGTAAGTATTTTCTACTCCATAATATTTTGTACTAATTAACTAGGTTTTTAATTTACGATTAATATTTTAGATAATAGACAATGTGATCAGAAAACTGAATTCTCTTGTAAGAATGGTCGTTGTATTCCGAAATTATGGGTCTGTGATTTCGATAACGATTGTGGTGACGATTCAGATGAACCTGCTTACAGGTGTAGACAACAAAACTGTACGACTGGCTGGCAGAGATGTCCAGGAAGAACGAATTATCGTTGTATTCCTAAATGGTTGTTCTGTGATGGTAAAGATGACTGTCGTGATGGATCAGATGAATTACCTGAAAACTGTCAAAAATGTAGTTCGTCTACAGACTTTCAATGTAAAAACAATAGATGTATACCAAAAAGATGGCTGTGTGATTTTGAAAATGATTGTGGTGATAACTCGGATGAAACTGATGAATTATGTAAAGGAAAGTATCGACAGTGTTCCGAATCTGAATTTAAATGTGCCAATGGAAAATGCATACCGGGTCAATGGAGATGTGATCATGATGATGATTGTGGAGATAATTCAGATGAATTAAATTGTGGAGGATTCCAATGTAAAAATGGAACTTTCCAATGTAAAAGTGGACATTGCATTGCATCATATTTCCGATGTGACGGAGACAGAGATTGCAGGGATTACAGTGATGAAATTGGTTGCCCTCCAAGATATCCTGAAGGTCGATATTGTCCAAAGTCCAAATTTGAGTGCAAAACTACCAAATTATGTATATTTAATTCTGAAATTTGTGATGGTGAAGACGACTGTGGTGATGGTTCTGACGAAGCACCAGAACTTTGCTGTGAGTTTAATTTTAACATATTTATTATTTAAATATTAAAATAATTTATTTCTATAGATAACATGAGTTGCTCATTAGACAATCGATTTTCTTGTGACAACAAACACTGTATTCCAATGTATCAACGTTGTGATGGTGTTGATAATTGTGGTGATGGTTCTGATGAAAATGATCTTAGCGTCTGTGGTATAATGCACAATATTAGACAATGTGATCCTAATACTGAATTTACTTGTGCTAATCGTGAATGTGTAAACCAGTCAAAATTATGTAATGGTCAATATGACTGTGAAGATTTGTCGGATGAGAAAGGATGCCGTAAGAAATAATATATGATTATGTAAAGTTTTAAAATATACACTAATGATGAATATTATGTCTTTTGTTGTTTTAGATAACACTGGTGTATGTCTGGAATCAAATAAAGGAAGTTGTGAACATTATTGTTTAAATGTTACATCAGGAAGAGGATTTAGTTGTGCATGTTATGCTGGGTATGAAGTTAGTAGTAATAATAGCAAAAAATGTGATGGTGAGTTAGAAATTATTCTTTAAATAATACAAATTTAATAATATTATGCACTAATTATAAATTGTAATATTTTTTTTTTAGATTTAAATGAATGCGCATTAGGACTTCATCATTGTTCTCAAGAATGTACAAATATAAATGGTTCATACGTTTGTTCTTGTCGCGAAGGTTTTGTACTAAGTGACTTGTTTAGTGGTGTTTGTAAAGCATTAGATCCAAAATTAACTATAATTTACACTAATGGTGTAGAAATACGTGGTTATGAAACAAATGAAAGAAGACATTTATCAATTTTGAACAATGAAAAACGTATACGTGCTATTGATTTTGACCCAAAATCTGAAATAATTTATTGGGCTGATTCGTATGACCAGTCCATTAAACGTTCCTATATGGTTGATGCTAAAGGAGGACAAGTTAAAATAGGATATCCACAAGATTTAGATATAAAGGGAACATCTAAACCTGTGGCAGTTGCCATAGATTGGATGGGTGACAATCTCTATTGGGCCGAAATCGATCTATCAAAAGAGGATAAACCAGCAG
Source organism: Tetraneura akinire (assembly GCA_021307375.1). NCBI lineage: Eukaryota > Metazoa > Arthropoda > Insecta > Hemiptera > Aphididae > Tetraneura > Tetraneura akinire. The sequence continues at coordinate 7,214,597 of JAIUCT010000010.1, forward strand.
GCCGAATAATGGTTGCTAAACAAGATGGAAGATATAGACGATCGATTATTAGTAGCGGTAAATATAAATTATTGACTAATAATATTATAATAGTATTATACATTTATAACTAATATTTTTATATTACAGAATTAGACTCTCCTTCTTCATTAGTTTTGGACCCTGAAATGGGAAAAATGTTTTGGGCAGACGTTGGAGAGAATCCAAAAATTGAAATGTCATGGATGGATGGCTCTAGAAGAACATCATTAGTCAATACTAGACTCCGCCATCCTACAGGGTTAACAGTTGATACAGCTATGGATCATGCTTTATATTGGGTGGATACTAAACTTAATGTTATTGAATCCATCAAATATGATCAAAAGAATCGAAACATTGTGTTACGTGGCGGTATGTGTCGATAAAATTATAAAATAATTTATTAATAATTTATTTTTATAATTTTTATTAAATTTCAGAACATCTTCACCATCCTATATCATTAGATCTTTTTGAAAATCAATTATATTGGTTATCTAGAGATACTGGAGAGTTAATAAAGCAAGATAAATTTGGTCGTGGAGTTCCAGTTACTATTGCTAAAGACTTAGTTAATCCAGCTGGTGTTAAAGGTAAATAACTTTGAAATTATGTTTATACGGACTAATAAAGTAATAAAACATTTTTAATTTATTTTAGTTTACCATCACCAAAGATATAATACAACTACACCAAATATGTGTCAATCAGCTGGTTGTTCACATCTCTGTCTTTTAGTTCCTGGAGGTGTACATTGTGCTTGTCCAGATCATACTCATGTTCAACAAGGTGTGAGTGAAAAGATTTGTGATGCAGGTAATTCATTATTTATATTTTTTATACTAATATACTCGTATTATAAACATTAAATGTAATATGTTTATCTATTAAAAGTAATGGTAAAATAATTAATTTTTATGTTTCAATTGCAGCTGAAGAACCACCAAAATCATCGCCTCGAATTTGTCCTTGTCAAAATGGGGGTATTTGTGTTGAGGACGCTCTTGGACAGGAGCTCAACTGTTTATGTCAACCCGATTTTGGCGGTCGTGTATGTGATATAACATCAAAACCGACCAGAAGAACTGGCATTTTCAGTTCCATGCTTATAATTCCATTAACTGGATTATTATTACTGTTGATTGCTGGAGCAGTTTTTATTTTTATTCGTAAAAGACCATTGTAAGTATAGTTTTTCTGTATATTTTAATTTTTTTAAATAAATTTGTATAAATCATTGATTTTTCATTGTAGTGGTAAAGGACCAGTACTTGGTAGTTTGACTAACTCACAAAGTGTATCCTTCAGACAGGGGACAAATGTGGAATTTGGTCCAAACGCATTTAATAATGGTCAAGGACAAGGGGTAATTATAAATAAAACCTAAAGAAAAAATAAATGTTTAATTTTAATATTATATTGATGTTTATTAGGAACCACTAGATGTGGAGTACAACATGACAGATATAAGTGGCAAAAATCGTGATTTTAGCAATCCAATGTACGATGCCATAGGAAACATGCAATCTGATGCTAGCAGTGGTATCTATGAGGTACCTTTAGACGTTACTAAGACCAAGGGTATAGTGCAAGAACCTGCTTCCGCCATACTTGCACCGTCCAGTATTATACAAAAAGCCTCGCCACAAATACAAAGAAGGCACAGAGAATTAGAACCAGCCACAACGGACACGGGCAAAGATACACAAATGTTAGTTGAAGAAACTGACGACTGAGAATATGATATAATTTAAACGCAATATAATTTTTTTTCCTGCGGAAGAATTTACCTGGTGCGTGTATTAATTTATTTAATTTTGTAACCCCTAAAATGATATGAGATTTTTTAAACAAAATAGCGTTTTGATAAGTTTATATAAATGTTCTTTTTTTTTTTTTTGTAAAATATTTTCATGTTTGCCAGTATTTAACATTGTATTTGTTTTACTTCTAGTTCTTGTTTTACTGGTAGCGACTGACCAATACCATGGTGTAAGTTAATAAAAAGATTATAAGCATTATTTTGTTTACACCATGACCAAAACGCGTTAATCGTTTGAACTTGTGATATCGATTATATAATATCATACTTTAGAGCATAATATTTTTGTTATAAGTGTATTATAATATTTAAATGACTATATATTTTTGTTTATGTACATTTTTTTTTTAATTACTACTAGTGACATCATGTGTAATTTAAAGGCAAAAATAAGACAATAAAATTTTATGAAATTTGTTGATACCTAATGGTTCTTTATTTAAAAAAAAAAAAATAATAATAATAATAAAATAAACATTAAAATACAAAAAACAAATACATTTTTTTTATGAATGGTGGTAATGGATATAATATAATATTATGGTAACAATAATAATAATTAATATATACCTAACGTTTAATCTACTTCTAATTTTCTGAAAGATCCGGTTAGTTCTTTTTGCATGTCGTCGAATTCACTTATTATCTTTCCTTTGCCGTTAACGTTGATTTTCATGTCGTCCAAAGCCAATAACATTTCACGTTTAGCGCGCAGTTTCTTTTTTAATTCGGCTGTAATAGAAAAATATGATATACCAGTTATTAACGTAACGAACAGTAAATTATTATTTAATCGACGACATCGTTTTGTGTGCACGTATGGGAATAAGTATTGGAATTTAATTAGTAAAGAATCGGATACGAACCAATTATCATTGCCAACGGTATTTCGCCACCGTACTCTTTCGGTAAGTATTTGGGGTCGATGAATTTCTGTATTTCTTTTTGACCGCTGAAGAACTGCAAAAAGGAATAAATATGTAACGCGCGTGAGATTAAAATATGATGACGTATCAACGTAACGTACCTTCACTCTGCTCTTGAGTTTAGAATTCAAAAACGACACGGTAGCGGTGAAAAATTTGTCCGCGAAATTCGGAACGTTTATGAAATATGTAGATTTATGTCTCATTGGCGTGGAACTCTGAAACGATAGGAGGGATGGAAAAGGTTAAAAAAAAAAAAAATTTCACGATAATTTCGTATCGATATTTTTGCGCTCACTTGCAAACACCGAATGATGCGTTTGATGTCGGAAAAAGACCACAGTGTCATGTGTCCCATTAGCAATCCCGATTCGTCGTTGACGTAGCTGTAACCTGCAGAAGATAAATATTCATAAAAAATTCACCGATTATTAAAAATTAATCGAACGTTTAGGTACGTACATTAGATTGTATTTTTGTACTTTTATATGTATACTGACCTTTTATCTGATTTTCGGAGTCGTCCATCAGACTTTCGCCGATCAACGCGTGCACGCGAGCCATGTCTGCCGATGTGTACTTGTACGGATCGAACCGACCGGCGCAAGTAAACAATACGCACCTGCCGAATTCGTCACGGCCCGGTAATGGAACCAGATACCTGGTAACAAACAAAACACGATTTTAGTTTCTTTTCAATAACTCTATATAAGTTTTCTGCGAAGATAAATCGCAACTATACTACACACAACTCTATAAATATTGAAAAAATGATTGCAGTACGTATAACAATTGCAGAATATTATTCTATAAACTCACCCGCTGTCCAGTATATCTGATATCACTGGATCGTCAACGTCCAGCCTGGAGAACCATTGTGGATAGAGTTGTCTGATGACCAGATATCGTTCCAACATGTCTTGTGCCATAGGAACGCTGAATTTTTTCGTTCTCAAAAATCTTAATAGGAACGGAGCGTCTGCAGTAAAACCGTAATCGTTATTAGTATATTGTATTATACCTAATATCAGTCGCGTATTATTTTAACATTTTTCCCGTTCCCCAGCAGGATGGACCAATAATAATAATAATAATATTAAAAATATTCAACCGCTTACCAGTGCGACAGTTCACGATGTCCGGATGTTTTCTGATCCAGTTCCTCATGGCTCGCAACGAGTGTGCTCTAATCATATCGTCTTCGCGGAGTTCTTGTTTCGCGACCAGCCTCAAGTCGTCGGCCAACGGACATTCTTCTATGGCGTCGCCGTCGCTGTCATAGCCCACACCCATGTCTCGACTGAACGGAGGTAATCAACGGGTAATGAGCGACGTTGGCACTCGACCTGTATACAATATTTATATTTTAATCGTAAAATTGGCATCAGTGATTTCCTGAGAAAAATTAATTCCGAATTTAAGAAATGAATTTTATTTGAATTTTAACCACGGTATAAATCGAACGATGTCACGAGGAAGACATATGAATTAAACGCTCGCGCGTAACATAATAATATAATATTATATTATGTAAAATTATTATTGACGATCGTATAAAGAATACGCGATGAATCACATGACGGTTCGTGATTTACACAATCGTATTTTTATCGTGAAAATAAACATTTGTTCGTTCATAAAAAAAATAATTGGAGGGGATATGAGATATGTTTGAAGTCTGCAGGCTAAGCCCACTCGTATTTCCTGAGTTTAGAATTTCTTTTATTATATACCTTGTTTGTTTAGAAATTAACGAACAATATAACGTCGTTTCAACCGCGGTTCTTATTTCCACATGGTAAAAAAAACTTAGAAAATCTTGTGGTCCGAACCGATAAATAATTATTGATTTCAATCGAAATTCGAATATCGTTATCAAAACATATAAAATATAAATACGACAATTTATTATTGTCTTTCGGGTATTATGAGTTACCTCGGTTATATATTATTATTCCTATACGTTATAACGGTTACGATTTTTTACGACCGTTTCCTTTTATCCTACTCTCGTCGTCCGAACTCGTGTCGGCATATTACCACGACGAACGCGTAACCACGGTTGGCTTCGGTCCACGACCGACGTATCGAGTACACGTTTACTTCCTGGTCCGGAAGGATTACCCCACGGTTGCATAACGCACTGGTCTCTTACGATCGCGCGCTCTCGATGACCGTAATAATTGCAGTGTATACCAGACATTTTTTCCCATTTATTTTTTCTTTTTTTCCCCACCGTCACGGCGAAAATCGATTTTGTCCGCGAACAATTTTTTTACGGTACGCGAAAATAATCGCGACTAAATTACCGTATAACTAATTTATTATTATTTTATATCCCGAGTGCATAATAATAATAATATTGCGTATTATTTTTTTATATTTAATATATTCTTGGGTCGTTCGCGAGGCGATTCGTTACGGAATACGAGACGAGTACGTCAGCGACCTTCGATCGTCTTCCTCGCGGAGACTTCAATTTTTTTTTTTTTTTTTTTTTGTCCATGTCATAAACAATCGAATACGGACGAAAAACCATTGGACGGAATTATGTTATTATTTTTATTTAATTTTTAATTTTGATTTTTCGCCGTCTATATTCGTTAGATTTCGCGTTTTAAACGTCGGAAAATGTAAAATCCCATACTCGGTGATTTTCGAAAGTGAGAAACGGGGAATGGACGCACGAAAATCGCGTGTCTCATGATACACATTTCGTATATTATAATTATTATTATAAATACAATATTATATTATAATAATATGTTATTGTTACATCAGCGACGCCGCAGTTCACTTTCACCAGAGTCCGACAAAATAATAATCGTCGTCCCGTCGAGCGCACCACGCGGAGAGCAACCGACAGAGACCGAGCGTCACGTCGTTTTATTACGCGTGTACGTCCGAAGACGTCTTTTTCGTCTTTTTTTTTTTTTACTCACGAAAACGTAACCGTATCCGCGGTAACAACGGTATAATAATAATAATAATATTATACATTTGCTGGTCAAAACCGTACCTGGGCGAAACGGATGAGAGGGATTCGGACGACCACCGTGATAAAAAATTGTATTATTATTATTATTATTATTATTACCGGCTTCCAGATTTTAGAACGGATATGTAATATTTTTTATAAAATGTATAAAAAATAAATATATATTATGTTTATTCCGTGGAAACGAAAGCGACATGTGAACTCTGCGGAACGAAGGATTGCATAACGGCAAACCGGTTCGGTGACGTTGCGGTCGGGGTGGGCGTGCTGCGGTCGTACCGGACGCCGAAAACGGACACGCGGCACCGCGGAGACGTGATGTAATAATCCAAGTGAATAATAATAATAATAATAAAAAAAAAAAATAAGGTAAAATTACGACTATTATTATTATTATTATGTATAATAATAATTATATGGTCAAAACTAGTGGAAATTATTATTACGAATTCGCACTAGTTTCCAACGATTTTTCGAAATTTTGTGTACCGCAATAACAATGTTATACATCGTTGCGGATCCGTTTGAACATATTAAAATTACGACTCTCGTTTTTTCACCCCATCGGTTAATCCGAACTTTATATGGGGGTCGAAGAACACGTTATTTTTAGAAAAGTCGTTTCACACGTATAATATACGATTCGCAGTCTCGTACATTCGTTTGATTTACGGTAAACAATAAAACGTCTTTGTTTTTATATCAAACGAAAAACGGTCGATTGATTTCCGATTTTTCTCTATAATTCGCCAATACTTATAGGTATTATAATATTTTGAAATTATTATTACGTTTTATTGATTACAATTCGGTGTAAGAATATCGTAAAACGCCGAAGTATTTGGGTCAGCCTCGGTCGTTATAATAAATAATAATATACGTATAGAGGTAGGAACATTATTGGCAATAATCGTTGTTGGAATTTTCGTAATTTTTTGCGTTATCAGTATCACACTCGCGCGATAATACGCGGATTATTACGCGAACAAATAATAATTAACGTATCTATATTATAAACACGATCGACCGTCTTGAATTACAATTATTATTATTATAATAATTATACGTAGGTGCGATAAGAATTAATATAATATCGTTAATTTTCATCGCGATCGTGATAAAAAAAAAAAAATTTAAGTATTATATTATGATCATTGTTGTTCGGGCGACCCCACGCCTCTTTTCCGCCGACGCTTATGTTTGAATAATATAATAAATATTACGTACACGATTATCCAAACGCTAACCCGACAAATCGAATTAATATCTGTGTTATAATGATTCGAGTATATAATAAATATTACACTGCATATACTTTCCCTCCGCGAACAATAACACTATTGTAATACTATTTTATTATCATATTATTATCATAGTCGAACTATAAAAATCAGTTTTTAAAACGCGATTCGGTGCCGTCGTGTCTTCTCGACTATCGAATAATAATAATTTGTTATCAATTCAAAAGTCGAATTCGGAAATTTTCGCATAAAAAAAAATAATAATCTTTTCTCTTCCCATTTTCACAATAATAATAATAATAATAATAATAATAATATCACGGCGTTATTGTGTTTGCGCATAATAATAATAATAATAATAATAATAATAAGATGCTTTATTATCTATCGGCTGCGAAACTCTGGAGGCGAGGAAAGCGACATAAACGTATTATTATAATACGTTGGTCAACGCAAACAATACAATGCGTGTATTTATATAGTTGTAATAATATAATACCATATATAAATTATAAATATTCGGGTATAGGAGTCTTTCGAAAACAACGATTGTACAATAGTACCAGAACGCTATATTATACCGCGGTAGTGGTACCATATAAAATCGGGGGAAAAAAATTAAAACGGAATATCGGTCAATATAACGTATTATAAGATTTTCTTCCCAGGGACAACGCGTAGGACAATAATAATATTATAATTAAATGAATAATATTATACGCGTTCTGCAAAAGACGAGACGTCAGAAGACGACGACGATCGGACTTGAATATTATTTTGTAACTATAAATAAATATTTAATATATATGCGACTTAATTCTATGAATTATAATAATTTACGAACGTCACGATCGAAGCTTTATAATATTTTATAAAATCGTGTCGCGCTGACCTCCGCACGATGATATCGTTTTTGTCTCGTTTTTCGTAAACGACTTTAACGCCCCGCGCACATAATATTATTATTATTATTATTATTATTATTCTGTACTTTTACCTCGCGAACGCTCTCCACAAGTCATATAAACTCGAATGATAATCTCGTGCTCGATTATTTTTCATACACACGAGCGTACTATAAAAAAGTATACATATAACATAATTGTATAGACGATGGCCTCCACCTCGTTTATTCTTTATATATTACATATAGACGTCGATCCGTCAGATCTCGCCCGAATCAAACGCGACCTATATAATAAATTCGATGTATAATAATTTATAATATTTCGTCTTATTTTTAACGACACGATAATTTAATAATATTATGTAATATATAATAAGAATGAATATGAATTTATTATAATACAGTGAATAAACGAATATTACGATTTATACCAGCTGATAACGTTACGTATAGAAAATTGATAAAGAAACTCGTTCTTGTCGTTACACTCTTAAATTTAATTATATTTTATATATTATATTTTGCTAAATCGTTACGAAATAATATATCGTTTTCTTACCTTTTCGAGGGAATAATAACTGTGGATGCTGCAGCGTTTTCGGCTGTGATTCCGCGAGCTGGACGACTGCCGGATCGTGAGTACGTATCGTGAGTATACCACGACTCGAAGAAAACGGTCCGTCGACCGGGCGAGGATAATATTCTCTCCCTTTCTCTTCGACGATTCGGGCGCGCGCGCGCTGTTCCCTTCCAACGTCGTATTTTTTGTTTTTAATATAACTCACGAATCTTACAACAATAATAATAATATAAAATCGGATTCCTCCTTATAGAGTGTTTAAAATTTATACGATAATTTATTATTTATTTATTATCCAGGACGTTTTTTTTTTTTTTTTTTGGTATTAAACCGTACCCCGAAACGGCGAACACGACTGGCCGAGTTGGACGATATTTTACATGCAGCGAACCGTACTGAATCCGCGACGCGAATGTTGCGACTTAGGCTTTCGCACGTTGTATTTATAATATAATAATTATAATAATAATTTACTATTAAAATATTGATATTATCATCGTGTCCATAAGTCGAGATCTCGCGTATATAACAATAATATATAAAATAACGTGTAAACATCCGAAGGAACCGGCCAAGGCCAAACGTCTCGAAAAAATAAAAATAAAAATACAATAATAATATCCACTTGTACATGTAACTCGTGTGCCCAAGACACGTTGTAACGCGTATAGGTACGATCGTGTTTATTATATTGAGTAATATATGTTTATTCCGATATATTAACGATGTTTTTTTTTTTTTTTTTTTTTTTCTAAACAGTCGTCCAACGATCGTTTCGACAACGGATTTTCGATCTGCGAATATACACGCGACCCGAATGAAATTCCAAATTATAATATATAATTAATATTATTGTGAAAATTAAATCTACATAAAAGTCCATTTCAATTTCAATCGTTATTTGAACGGATTTATTACTATTATTTTAATTTAATTTTTTACATATATTTGCGGCTGCTAATATTTATTCGAGTTTAAATTTAATAAAAATCAATTTAAATTTAGTCTACTGCAGTGTATTTTTTACAAGGCTGGGCAAGTTAATGATTTTTTTAAACTCAGTTAAGTTAAGTTCATATGCATCAATAAGACAAAATTAAGAGTTAAAAGTTAATAAAAAGTTATTTTTTTTATATTTTAGCGTACTTTATATGTGTGTATGCGAATCGTGTTGGACAGATATTGACAATAAATAAGCAATTAAAATTTCAGTTATCATCTATTTTTAGACTGAATAAATCCGATTAAGTATAGCATAACTACTAGATAAATAAACCGATATAAAAGTCAGTTGTGACTTGTGACTATTATAATAATATAGTGATGAGACAATCTCTCACCGCGCGACTAATTACGGGGAATATGATAAGTATTTTTAATTATTTACGGGCATTCCACAGTTCACAGAACAATCTGCACAATAATAAATCGCACTGTTACTGTATAAGTATATAAACATAACCAAAAGTCCACAAGTCACGATACAACTGAATTCTGAATACTAATAAAATTATATAGTCCCACATCATCGCAAAAAATCGTTAAATCAATAATTTGTTTTTATTTTTGTTTAATTTTAGATTTTACTGATTTTAGTGTTGGTATTTACTAATTGTTTTTTCCCGAAATGATGACGTCGTGTCCGTTGATCGTCGATAACAATAATATACCATATTATTGAATATACTTATATTGTTTAGGTAATATTTATAATATTATGTCTGTATGACTGTATTTTTATTGTTACTCGATAGTTGTTAAAATTAATGGAATAACATTAAATTTTGGATTTTATTATAAAATATTTTGTAGTATATACAGGGTGGTCTTAAGAATACAGAGTGATTGGAAAAATAACATTTTTAATTCTAATAAATTCACAATAAAAATATTTTTTGACATGAAAGCTACTGAAATAGTGAAATGTAAAAAAATAAAATAACAAAAAAAATTAACTTAACTTATTTCTTAAAATGAAAAATAAATTCGTTATTTTCACGTTAATTAAAAAATTAATTTAGTAAGTTAATAGTTAAGTTAATGAAAATCCAAACATAACTAGTTAAGTTAAAAAGTTAAAAATGAATTAACTTTTTAACTCGTTAATGCCCAGCCTTGATTTTTTATCACGTCGACGTGACCAAACGAGGAAGAATAACAATACGAAGCTATTTTAACCGCAAGAAAAGCTATAAAGCCTTATAAGTATAAAAATATATCGACAGTTTCGTGTAAAACAAATAGTCATATAATATTATATCAATTATTCAAATTTGTGTATTCCTTATGTAATTTCTTAGGGAACGGACGAATAACAAAATAACAGACGAATAACAAATTAACAGACGAATAAAATACGTACTCTTCGACGGTTACCATAACTTACTCTGTTCTTGTTATACCTCATCGGGTATACGATTTTGACTATAACGCGTGTATTATCGGTTTTGAAAAATTAAAAATATAATCTAATTAAAATATATTGATTTCGTGCAGTTTTAAAATATGTATTTGAAACGATATTATCGTATATTATTATAAACGCGTTATTTACAATATACCGCGGTTATGTACCTACACGCTAGACGATTACAAATAAAAAAAAAAAAAATATTATTGTCGTATGTTATATCAGTCATCGTTCCGTTTATGTAATACTCGTCTTTGACGGATACATTAACATAATTTATTTATTAGAAACGGTTAGCGGGAAGTGTAAAAAAATATTATGAAAAAAACAATCGCGGTACAGCACGCTATATTATATTATATATAATAATATACCTATATAATATATTGTAATTTATAGAAAGGTAAATACGATTCCGGTCGGATTTGGCGGTTTTACGGTATAAAATAATATAATTTGTTCCAACTGCAGAGACCGAAACGTCGGACGTTACATAAACGCTAAATATTTTTATTTCGTTATCGTATTTGTACCTTATCGTTGTAAAAAAAAAAATAATAATAATCTAAGAATATTATCGATGTGATTTGTGTGCGAGTCGTCGAAATTGCGACAGAATTATACAGAATTATGACGCGTCAAAAATATCATTCAAAAGTACAATATTATATTATTACAATTAACAAAAGTATTACCTACACGTATACAGGACGATACGAATAAACGATTTCGTAATTCTATATTATAATCTTTCCGTATACAACAATTTGAATCGTCATCGTCGCGCGGTTAAACGTCCGCTGAGACAAAACGATTCGGAGACTTTAATATTATATACGTTGCAAAGTTTCTAACAGGTGACATATATTATATTATTATTAATAATAATAATAATAATAATAATAATAATAATAATAATAATAATA